>PVMI01041863.1:0-10024 GCA_008528875.1 Aulacorthum solani | reverse complement strand
TGGACGACATCTGAAATATATATATTTTTTAAAAATATAAAAAAACATCATACAGCTGTAACGAATGAAATCGGAACTTAAATTTAAAACTACGGGTCGCTTTCCACATAGTATATACATTATACATATTAAATGTTGTCTTCGTCTAACAAACTTACAACATTTTAGATCTGGAACATCTCGGGTATGTTGTTATTGATGTTTTAATTTTGAAAAGATGTTTTGCATTTTAAAATTACAATATTTTACACATCGTCATGAAATATATATAACTAGAAAAATATTTCTTGGATATCATCAAAACAACCTAAGCCCGAAAATGTAGAGTTTATATTTATGTCTATGACACAAAAGTAAGTTATAACATAAGTCTACTATTCATACTTCAATAATAGGTATCAATAAGTATATGTTTATAAAAATGAAGAAAATGACCACGACTTCTCGTAATGACGATATTTTTTTGATTCAGACCTATCAAAAATAAGGTCACAAATACAACTAAAAAAATCCTACATTGCTAAAGAAAATATAATATATTAAGAAATTAATTGATCTGAATTTAATTTTGGTCTGTGTTGAAATAGCATTAACTGTGAATTATTGTTTTATTTTATATTACATGATAGGTATTCAATACCCATGATATTTCACTAATATATATAGTGAGGGTTAATTTCATATTCTCGTAAGTTAGCCAAAATGAGGAAATCAATGTTTTTTGTTTTAATCGTACAACTAACCTCAATTAAGATTTAATATATACTCCACTCTTTGAATTGCGTATTTAAATTTACTGAATTAAATATTGTGTATTATAGTTTAGAGCTAGGTACTTGTTATTTATTAATTTTACTATTACCGTCTATTATTAATATACCAAGGTTCTTCTTTGATTTTTATTTGCATAAAACAATGAAAAAAAATCAAATAAAAGTTAAATTAAAGATACTTTGGTTTTATTCTGATTAAAAACCTTGTGACAATAACTATAAGCAATACCCACGGCCTACCCATTTGTAATACTAAGCGTTTTATATGTTATTGTTAAGGTAGGTATGTACCTAAGTAATTTTGTACACAATTTTAATATTATTTGGTATCTTGACTAACCTACTTACCAACTTAATACCAACGTGGAAAATATTGTTTTTGTTGTTTTTAAATTATAACGGTTTTATAGTGAATATTAACAACAAACATATTTCTTTTATGTTTGGATAAGTAATATTGAGAAAAAAAAAGTTATATTCTTTTAAATAATACTACATAATATTTATGTAACCTGACGCTGAAGTGTGTACACCACAAATTGTTTTTGATACAATTCTTCCATGAGATATCCACATAATATATTTAGGCAAAGGCTGCAACTCTTGGTTGCCATTTAGGAAACGGTAACTTTTAGCAGCATTTAAGTGTAACCAACCGTAACTAACCGTCCATCCTTATACCTATCTAACCATAAAATAATAATATATTCAAACTTTGTGAAATCGACCACGCGGTAACCCAAAGTTACGTTTCTCGGTCATCTCTGAAGTAACATGGGGCAATTTCATTAGCAGTCACTAGTCAGATAAAATAATATAATTATATTATTATCATTTTATTTGATGGTAAAGAAGATCAAAAATAACTACAGTGGCTACACTTTAAGTAATTGGTACGTATTGTAGTTATAGGCATTTATGTACCTAATAACATATTTATCACTTGTTATTATATCAAATTTTGAGCAGAGTGATGAATGTCGTGATTTTAAAATGATGCAAATTTTTTTGAATTTTTAATGTTTTTGATTGTTGTCTATCATCACATCTTTGAACAGCAAAAATGCTTAGATTATGGACTTCGATTTTCGACTTTCTGGTAGCAAAATTATTCTAGTTGATACTTTGGTGGGTGAAAACTAAAAAAATCCCAGTACCTGTTATTTTTAATAATTAGGAAAAACAAAATAAAAAGTTATGAAAAAACGAATATTTTTACCAGTTTTTGACGACATCAATTTTCTCGTTATGTCTTAGGTAATTCAAAATCGAATAACCACAGATATTTGAAAATTGAAATTCACCAAATGATTTTGTTATCATTTTCTACACACAGTAAAATATTTTGTCTCGTTTTTACCATTTAGTATCGTGTTATTGTGTAAAATAAGAGTTTACAGAAATCATGAAATATGAAAAAAATATTTAATATATATTAACGTAAATACTATTTTCTTCAAAAACCCTCGCGGGACACGTATTTAACGCTTTTCCAAGTTGGTAAACTGTACATTATAAATACACATTTTGTACTTACATATAATTCCAAGCTTGGACGGACATATTATTATATTATATCCAGTGAGAAAATGTACATGCACATACATATATAATAATATGTATAAGTCGGAAGAGTGGAAGGGGTGGAGTTAAATGAATTAATCCCACTTACGTGGTACCGATAAATGCCACGTCTGTCAGCCAGTCACACGCTTGACCGAGTTTTGTGTTGCGAGAGGGTAAAATGAATGTTATAACGCTCTCTCCCTCTCTCTCTCTCACACACACACACACACTTACACGCACCTCAAGTCCGATGTCCGAGTATAGCACGACGTCTGTATAATAAATGGAAGGACATATTTTATGCTGCACCGAGATAGGGGTAGTTTGTATTATATTCGCCGGATGAGAATTTCCGCGTACACGTTCGTTTTCCGCTATTTTACAATAGCTATACCTTTGATCACTCGTAAGCCACGCGAGTATTTATACCTACGTCGGTATTACGCAATAACTTATTATTATTTTGTTCAAATGTTTTCCGTTTACTGCTATTGGTTATTCTTCTTATTTTTGTTTCAATGTTTAGACGTATAATCCAAGTACATCACTTCGAGTTTATTAAACTTTGTGCGGAACAGCTTTTGCGAAAAAAGAACTAGAAGTAGAATTATATGACATCATATTTCTATCTAAAAATACGATTTAATGTTTTGATATTATGTTGACGATAACAACAATACGATTTAAGAATACTAAATTATTACAAGATAAACTGTATCTCATTTTTTTGTCTAAAATACACACCGATGGCCGATACAAAACTTAATTTAGGTATGACATTTTAAAAACAAAGAATGGTCAACCAAATTTTGGTCATTTTCGTTTTTATAATTATTATAATAATTACAGATTGTAGTATAGTAAACAAATTAAACTTATTTATTGCCTACCTGCAATATAGTGTAGTAGGAATATAGGTATATATAGTATATATGTGTAAGTATATACTAATGAATCATAATGATTATTCGTTTAGGTTAGTTTATGTATTGACTTAGATTTGTGTAGTTAATAATTTAATGCTAGTGAACCTATTAATGTTATACTTTTGTTGATTTATTTATGTGTTGACATATTTTGCTAGGTACGTCTCACATTAGATTTGATTTCTAATGGTAATGGAATGTCTTCTTTAGTCGTTTCTTCTAAAAATTCAGTATAATTTTGTTTGGTTTTGAGCAAAGCTTGTAGGTCATTAATTCTAAAAAAAAAAAATCATAGATAATTATTTTATTAATATTATTATTATTATTGCTATGAACCTTATACATATAAAAATGATTAAACAGTTATTAATATTATGTGATGGATTGTAGATATTGACCATATTTTATAAACTATAACTAAAATATAAGGTTGTAAAATTGAATTAAATTAATTTTTGATATATTATTTTTGCAGTGTAATATATACGGACTTTTCTTTATGAAATATTTCAAGTTTCTCACCATTGTATAGTTCTGTTTTTTATTCAAGTCTCAGACAAGATGTAAGATTTTATTAAGCAAATAGTAGTACATTTTGTGTTTATTCGAAATCATCAGTTTTGAGGATGACATAGAGGACACAACCGGTATTTAAGAGGTTTGATGTAAGGAATATTAATGATATATTTTGAGAAGAATTAAAATTTAAAATCTTAAATATATTTAAATACTATGTCAAGGTATTTCAAAGATATATATATATATATATTTATTAATTTATTTTTATTTTTATTATTTGGGGTGGGAGTATGGATTGATAATTTTTTTAGAGGAAGACTTGACTATAACATCTCTCATTAGTTTGGGATGATGATGCATAATATAGGCTTACAACATTTTAGGCTTTTGCAGCAACCTTTAAACAAATGACAATTTTAATATATGGTTACGTATTACGTAATGCTTTTATAAAACACTGAGAGCATTTTTAAATTTCGGGGAAATGAGGTTGTAGTTTTTCGACCCCCTGGCTACGCTACTGAAGTATTTTAAAAGATTGAAAATGGTCCCATGTCAATACCAAAAATGGTTGTTAAATAACGAGATTAGATATTATAAAAATAGTTTTACGTGGGACAGACTTACGATTATATTATTTACAGTTGTATAAGTATAAAAAAATATTCACACTACTTTATCAAAGTCGTAACTTTTTTATAAATATATATACATATTTTGATATCACTATTTTCTAATTTTTTTGTGAATGAAAAAAAAACAACAAAAAAATGAATCTTTTCAAATGAATCATTTGGATTATCTTATACCTATAAAAGAAAAAAAAGTAAATATTATTCGTTAAAAAGGAATCAGTTTTTTAGGCCTATCGGGAGTTAACCACAATAATATGTACGCCTGCTTGTAGAAAAGCCTGCACGTAACCCTTGAACACACTTTGGCCGCCGAAGTTCATTCTCAACGTGACATGATTATAAATTAAGACGATTAAGTTCTTTTCTACCTATAAGTATTGTGAACCTTTGGTAAGTCTATTGTGAATACCTTCTCCGTAACTCTGTCCTGCGCAACGCCATTTTCGTGGATAAATCACGATTGGTTAGGCGCCCGGTTAAGATAGCCTATATAGTTTATTATCATTAGCTATTGGTATCCGAGTAAAGTAAGCAATGTAAGTATGTGATCCTTTTGCAAATTTCATAATAGTAGGTACCTACCAAAACTGAGAGTTCCTGGAACATCAATCGATAAAGTGTAATTTACCAGCGTAAGTACATTACGACAATTAGAACGTTTTAAAATATCCCAATAATATTATAATGAGACCACAATATATTTGAAATATAAATTCTGTTTTGATCAATAGTACAAATTTACATAAGTAAACATTACAATCATTATAAATTCTCGATGCTGGTACGTTTTGGTCTGTTCATTATTAATAATTTGCAGGGTGTAAATTAATATATTTATTGCTGTTCTTGCCTCATAAATTATTTCGTTATGTTTAATTTTAATGAATATTCGAATTAAAAACGAATGTATTTTTAGGAATTTCAAAAAAAAATGTATTGATAAAATGATTTGAGTACTTTAAATATATATAAATTATAAGTACATCATTATTTACATTTTAGGACGATATCAATATTATTGTAAAAAAAGAAGTGTACACTTTTATATCTACTTGCGTAGACTAATTTTGTATCAAATTAAATATGTTTTTATTTTATTTACCTATAATTGTGTAACCACTTTGATGGTTATTAAAATATTAAACAATGAAATATGTGGTGTTTTTTTAATAAGATAAGTCATATAAATACTATACGCACTGACAATTTGGATTACTTACTCTTGTTCATTGAACGGCTTAAAATGATTTGGTAGCGTTTTAGTATTTTGCTCATTTAGTATTTGGCGGATCATTTCTGTAGCTGCGTCTTCTTTGGCTTTTTCTTTTTTCGAACCTTTCCCTTCGACTACAAATAAAGTTTTATTAGAATTTTAAAAATCCATTCCATTATTATGCCTATTAATCGTATTGATTATTGAATATACTATTATTGAATGTAAATTATATTATTCGTTTTTATTAAATAATGTCCTCTATAAAATCTAGGAAGGTTGAATTTAATAGAACGATTTTTTCCATTTATCGTTTATCTGGCGTCAGCCTGTTATTAAATTACAGATCGGGAAAAAAATTAGATGAAGTGCATTTTAAAATGTTCGTATAAACTAGAGAAGTAGAAACATTGTTTAAACTATAGAATGATGGATGAAATATCTAATTGGTACGAAAGTTAATTTGTATTCGTTTGTCTGTGTGGCGTTTCAAATAGAAAAATTAGTTGTTTTTACGGAAAATTAATTAAAAAGTAGACTATTGCGAAAATAATTCAGACGCGAGAAATAGAATACGCATCTCTTTCGCTAATAAATCGTGCGCTGCAGAAAAGAAAAATTATACATTTTTTTCGGACCTTGTTGTCGTTGTTGGTTTAGTTGCAAACAAAAAAAAAAAAACAAACGAACGTTTACGTTTTGCCTGCACTACCTACCGTAGAGTCCGTACAGAGTGCAAGAATAGTTGTATATGGTTTTGTAGCTGGTTACATCTGTGCCGATGATACGGTAAGTGGGCTTCACATCCGAGTCGACGATTCTGCCGTTCAATATTTCAAAAGGCGACCAGAGCATGGGACTAGCTTCTTTATTGCCTTCGTTCTGCAATCGACAATAACGCAATGCATTATAATATTCCACTGAACCGTCGGAACGGTTAAATTGTTTTGTACAAATATAATAATAGCGAAACAGTCGTCGTCGTCGTCTATTCGGATTTTCAACCGGAGTCGCAGACGCAGTGCATTTATATGCCGACCTTATTCGAACCGCGTCCTTAATGCATTTATCCGATTGAGTGGTGTCGCCTAGAGATGTCTATATAATCTACAAACAACATTCATATAGGTACCTAATATACGCGGGGTGATGCATCTCGCGTAATGAGATGCACTTTATTTCAGAAAACTTTTTTGAAAACATTTCTTTCCAAGGTACTTATAATTTCAAGTCTTCACGAGTGAACATTTTTTTTTTATTATTATTATTATTTTCTATTTATCGTTAATATTATGTCAAGTCTTTAAGAATATTTTTCAGACGATATATCGATCTATACAAATTATCGGACAAGTAGTTTATTAGTTGTAGGTAGGTACATAAAGTTTTGATGTGTGGAGTAGTGGGCTAACATTCTGCGAGCATCCCTGTTGACCACTAGTCTCCGTTCATAAAAAATTTCATGATATAAGTCATAAACTATTTGCTGAGCTATGATTGTTTACAAGAAGCTATAAATAAAAAAAAAAAAAAGTCATAAACTATTCGTTCAAAATTCGATTTTTTATACACCACGATACTCAAAAATAAAATAATATAGAAAAATTATATTATACATATACCTACAAGAGAAATAATAAATATTATCAATTATTATGTAATATATTATTATATTGATTTATATTATAGTAAACATTGGTACTTGTCATCGCTTCGCCACCGAGCCGTATATAATTCATCACTCCACCACTGTTCAGGCGACCTTACTTCAGCAGTGTTTACTTAATTTAAAATTTAAGACTTCGATATTCATGATCGATATTTATCTGTATTTAAAAGCCATCTTACGTTTGGTGGGTTCCATTCATGGAAAAATGTTAAATACTACAATTATGTTACTCTTGTATAGTTATGAAGTACCTGATCATCGGAGGCTGCAACTAGTGTATTTTTATATAGGATAAGAACGGGAGGCGAATAGTCGGCACCGCACTACACTATATTTGGTGCAATTTTTTAATACCGCACGCAGTGTACCAACTGAATATTCCGGCTTCCCTACTTTGCCGTTTTTTTTTGTGTCAAATCCTATATAGTACATACCTAAGCTATACTATAGATGTATCTCGGTATTAGTGTATCTTAGTTCACGGACAATATTAATCGGCGTCAGTATACCTAGCTTTGTGAAATAGTTTGACCTAGATTGGCCACCGCAAGTCGCGGATTGGATGTAGATTCTTTTCTAAATTTTTCTGATTACTCTTAAAGCTATAGTTTGAGCACATCTTTAAAATGCGAATGTTGCGGAAAATATTTTCTTATTGTACATCTATAGGCCATTAGACCAATACCACTATTTCAAATTTCAAGTTTGTAAGTTTTGTAGTTTTTGAGATGCAGTGAGCGGTATTTGACAGTACATTATGGATTACACTCTACTTTAGAGAAATTCGTCATAATATTTCGCGAGAAAAAAAAGACCTTTGTTATCGCTCCTATAATTATTATAATCACAAAGCACATTCATTATTCTGTTTATTACCGATTATCATTACTATACTACTACTACTACTACTAACCTATTGTTGTCATTGTTCGCTAGTGTATAATAATAATCGCTATTTGTATACGTCACCCGAACGCGTGTTAGTCACTGCCGCCGCGGTAGGCACATTACCTATTATGACGAGCGACCATCCCAAATAATATTATTATTATACTGTGGCGATACGTATAGTAGGTACCCAAGTCGTGGTCGTGGTTGTCGCCATTGAAATTACTCCGCTTCTCCCACCACCGCGGTTGACTATGATTTATAATAATAATATAATAATTTGCATTATCATTACTATTATAATAATATTATCATTGTTTGCAGCCGTCGTGTATCGGAGTCACGCGTTTTTGTCAGCTGATCGCGAGAAATATATTATCTACAAAATTGGGCCCTTCGTGACAATGTGGGTAGGTTCGGTTCACGTGGCTGTCCCACGACGATTTTATAGGTGAATGGTTTTCAACCGATGACGTCGCAGTTTGTGATGGTCTGCGACGTTTTAATCATGTTAAGAGGCATTTTATGAGAAGGTTTATTCAAAGACCTCCTAAATTCACCCCCACGAGTTAACATGTTTTTTTTTAATCAGCGGAAATGTGCAGGATGACAATATAATTTAAATTATTATATCTATTTGTCTACGTCAAACGTCGAGTTTTCACGAACAAGTCAAAAAACGAATAGTGCTACAGCACAGAAGTCAGCAGAATACTTGTGTGGTATCGCGACATAGCGTTATCGGGACGGGGTCGTGGATGGTTTTGTAACTTTTTAAGCGTATTTGAAAATGGACCCACCCACGTATTTTCCTCCGACGGCCGATGGTGGTTTGTCCGGGAATATGGAATACTCTGATCCAAGCTCAGATTAATACTTTTAGTGGAGGGGGCTGGACCAGGTAGCAAAACTTGCTTGTGGGCCATCAAAAAAGTACAGTCCTGCGATCTTATCCACGTTTGAACGTTTTAAAATTGGCCACATCACATCAGTGTAATCAAGCATTGCTTTATAATCGTTCAATGTTGATAAAATATAACAACATTGTTATAATTCGAAATCCTAAAACGTACACCTATTTATGTGTATTGTGCAGATATCAGGAGGCTTAATTAATTTTGACTAAATGTTCATAAATCATAATAGTCAAATAGTACCTATATAATAATTATATTACCACATAATTGGCCATACTAATATACAAATATATTATTATTGACTCGGAGCATAGCCGGAGGAGTGCAGATGTTTTGGGTGTTAAAAAAGTGTTAAATTAAAACATCGCTTTTTGAAAAATTTTGGCTACGGGCCTGATTATTGTTGTAATGTTGATCTCGTTGTCGATACTCGTTGCATCGTCCGAGAAAAAAAAAATATAATATTGATCTTCTAAAAACAGACAATAGTCGAAAACATGGTCTGGTATAAAGACGCAGCGGTTGATACTGGTACAATTTGTACTAAAATCAACGGAATATAAAATATAACGATTCTTTTCCCTTTAGTTTCTCTTAAAATGTTATATTTTTCATACTTTGTGTATAAAAATTGTTATGAAACCACCTAATGTAATTTTAAACTGATAACACTTTCTATATATGAGAACTTTGCACGGATCTCCTAATAATGTTAGCCTGCTGAGATCTCATTTTTGTTTGTATAACCTGCGGATTTCGGGTCACGACGACTAGTCAAACCGAAGAACAAATTAGACGAATAGGAAAAAAAGTGTATTGCTAAAATACAATGGCCTAGTTTTTTCACCGATCCCGAAAACGGTCACCCAGGTTCTATGTATATGTATGTCCCTGAATATTATACAGAAATAATCTTAA
>PVMI01041862.1:0-13302 GCA_008528875.1 Aulacorthum solani | reverse complement strand
GACAGGATACGAACTGTATCGAACGTATAATATGTATGGAGAGATCACGCGCTACAGTTTAAGACCTCGATTTGACGACTTCACTTCATAATTGTTCAAAGCAGTTGGACGCTTGCGGTTTTGGTGGTAATTTTTTGTCGCGCTTGTATATTATTATGTGCAGAGAAATAACTATTGAAAAAAATCGAAGTATTAAATCTTTCCGATTTCCGACCGTTTAATGTGTGCTGTGTACAAAAAAAAAAAGGTATAATATTGTAATGACGAGAAAAAACCCGTCATTGTATGAATGATCATTTAATATACACATTCCTCGTCTTATAGTCAGAGTATAATCTTCTGAGAATCATATTATTATATACATCGGAGGGATCGGTGCGCCTAGACATAACTTATACACCCCATCGACTTCACTCGAGACTCTGCAGTCGCCACCAAAGGTCGATCATCGGTATGTATATGTGTGTGTATAATAGAGATTACCATCGACCGTGTGGTCCAACACCTCTTGGGTGGGCACGCGGGCGCTGCAGGATGCGATTGAATGGACGGTGAAGGGGAAGAGGATTTCATTTAAACATCGATACATTCAATCAGAGTTATATACGTGTTCTTAAACGCATTTCATTTTAATATTTTAGTGATGCGCAAAAGAATAATATTATGTTGATCTATTTATCGATTCGCAAGATCCCGTCGTCGACTGCATAAAAAACAGACAACTTATATAATTACTTAATATATAGAAATCTGAAATTCTATGTTTAATATTAATTATTACAAATATCGACATGCGTTTGACGGCGTTGTATATGCGCTTTGTACAGTGATCGCTAGTTATATATAATATTGTTAATGTGGCCATAGTAAAAAAAATAAAATGTCAATAGGTCTGCTGAAAAAACAAAAAATATGTCTATCCCTTGGTGGTCGGCGCGTATTCGTGTGGACGCCGCTGAGTCCCGATGAATTGTTTAATACTATTTTGTTATTTTATATAGGTGTGCTCGTTATTACACGCAAGCGCATTCACATTACACACAAATATACACACACACACAAACGTTATACATACATAGGTACTCATAAAATAACAATAGTGTCTATAGTGTGCTTAGTCCTCGGCGACGGTCGTGTATAGTGTGTACTCGTGTCAATCGATGGTATTTGCAATGTTGCGATGACCGTGGTCGCCGGTCGCGAACTCACGTCTATATACATAGGTACCTATATTTACAGTCCATCGCGATCACCAAACGGAACGCGTGTACACTCATCAGTCATCAAAATCAACTATAAATTATAATATATGCGTGCAATTATAATGTAGAAATTACATAGGTTTTCGTTTTTATTAATTATGCGTTGTATTATAAAATTAGTTAATAACTATTTATCGGCTGCAGATTGTTTACATTATTCGCTGACGGCTTTTGAGCGAAATGCTTATAGAGCAAAATGCTCCTATACCTACTCTATTACTCTATAAATATAATCTAATATATATGCATGTAATTATATCCGTGCAGTCGTGCAGTCGTGCAGATACACATTCAGTGTAATAACAGCTAATAACGATATTACCGACCGTGGCTGCGACGGGTCGTGTGTCGATAGATTGTACATTTTATAATATAATATTATAGAAGTTAAGATGGTATAATATAATTATATTGACGTCCGTGAAGTTAGCAGATTATACCTACTCAATCGCAGATAATATTACGATTTACGAAGTATCTTTCGAGTTGACTCCAAATTTTTGTGTATGAGTTTGAATTCTTATATTAGGGAATGTTGCAGACTTACAGCGTTGCAGCCGCACTCGGGTATGAGCCGCATCAATCTGGTCCATTTGTTAGTTCTAACTGGTGCCAAACGGTGTTCTGCGATTTGCAAGTATATATTATGTATTTCAACGAGAGTCCTGCATGGGAAGTCATAGTTACATAGCTATATCTACAACTGTTTCGTTCCTACATTCGTCTAGAACCCGCAAGACGTATATATTACAATGTGTACTCCACAATATTGCAAGAGCCAAGAATACAACATACTTACATAGGTACTCGTATTTTATTAAAACACGTCTAAATGTAGGTGCTATTGTCTAGTATTGTGTATATAAAGTCCTAAAGCTACGCGTAATATCGCTACACACGACTACTATGTTATAAAGTATATTATAATATTATACGCGTACTTCAAAAACTGTGTCCCCGCGGAGAAGACGGCGGTGATGGCCAAGATCCAAAACGTTCGGCGTGCGAAATTCCGATCGTTTCCTTTTACGTCACACGTGCGTGCCAAATGCTATGCGGAGCATTATATAACAGTGCATATATGTGACGTGCACAGATCGGTATATTATAATGTAGATTTGTGTGTGTGTGTGTGTGTATATTATTATTATTACTGTATATGTTTATATATATATATATATGTTTGGACACACACACGCTCACCGCACACATCCTGTTCCAGTTATCCGCGTGTATACGAGGTATATTATATACTCAATAACGTTCTGAATTATATCAAAATGCGCTCTCTCTCTCTCTGTCTTTCTCTCTATTTCAAGTGCGGTGCATACGCGGCCCTCGTCCGGAGGTCTTTCAAAGGCCGGCCGAACGGTATCGAACCTATCGTGTTTCTCGAGGCGAGTATTTCGATGTGATGACGGTGACTAAGATGATGACAGACAATACCTACCATATAATAATGACAAATGATATGCAAATACGATGAGGCGATCACTCCGATAGACGTTATAATAATAATATATAATAGTGTATTATGCAAGGTGCACGGTCGACGTTTGTCGCGCGCAGTCAGCGAAAATTGTTTACGTTCTCACGAGCGTCGCCGTCCCGGAATCTCCTCCGAAGCACCCGCGACGTCCGCTTCGTGCAGTCGCTTTCGGACGAGCTCGCAGTTTCGTCGGACACCACAGCTTCGCCAAAAGCTTTTACTCGCGCAAAAATCAATGGAGGTGGCGGTGATGACGACGTCTGTGGAGGTGGTGGCTGCGGCGGTGGGCCACCAACGAGCTGTGGGAACACGGAGGTCAGTGGAATGGGGGGCACATTCCGGCTGCGGCGGCGGCGAAGGACCGGTCTGTCGTGTGTTGCGTGCGCGCGAGCCCGTTTGTGTGTGTCAGTTCGTTGCGCGTGCGTGCAAGTGTCGATGCGTTTGTATATGCTAAGCCGCCGTGCAAGGGTTATCGACCCGCACTGTGGTATGCGGTTGCAGCGGTATGTCGCATTTCTTCGAAACACCACTTTAGATTTATATGTATAATAATAATAATGTGCGCAGTGTGATGCATGTCTGTGCATGTTGTGCCGAGGAGTGAAGACTTGTGTGCAGTTTAGTTCATGCATACGACCCGAAGGGTGCGTGAATTTAGTATTTACTTAAAAGTACGTATTTGATGTGCTCATTACATTATTGACTAAGTACTGTGCTGGTTGGGGGAAGTAATCAAAACAATTGACTAGTCAAGATCGTATATTATTATTATAAATATTATATGGTGGTAACTGGATGTAGTATAGCAGACAGGGTCTCCACAAGGGGGATCTGTTGGACCTGGAGACTGGAGTACAGGTGCTCTTTGAAATGAATTTGTAATGTTTGAAATTTTGAAACTGATAAGAGTACCTACTCATTTTATATTAAATAATATTTTATGGAGCCCGCAAAAGCATTTAGTACAGGGCCCCAAAATTTGATGTGGGGGCAGCCTGATAGTAGACGTAACCACTTACGTAGTATAGCTATCTACTATAGTGCTATATAATAGAAGTATAGTAGCTGTAGTGCCGTAGTAGTAGTAATTATAGTAACAGTAGTCTTCTTTGAGGAATTCGCCATTTTCGTAGCTTATTGACCTTACCTTTCGTTTTTAAAAACTTTCACGTAGACAATTCGCGTTTCTGTCTACCGCCGCCGCCTGCGGTGGATAAGCACAACGGTCTGCAACAATGGAATCGTTCAACGACGTTCGACACGAAAGAGTAGCATAATCTTGTAACATACCGAATACTATATTTATTATAATATTATAATATTGTAACCGCCGGGGCACCAGCAGACGTTAATTTTAGTCTGACCGACAACCTTCACCACACTGTCCGAGGGAGACTCGACCCCTCTCCCTATAGCGTGTCGTCGTATACTCGTATCGTCGATTCATTATACGCTGTCGTGTATATTCAATTAAATCTAATTAATGCGACCGGGACACACGTTTGGGCCATTCGAATGGCCGAGTTCCAATTCTTATGCTTCTCTCCGGTTCTCACTCCCTATATTATTATAATAAATATATTATATACATCGTGTCGTCCTCCTCTCCCTCCACCGGTCCGACATAATATCGGCCCGTTCGTGTTCCGAAACTGGCGAGTCTTGACGACGACTATAATACAACAAATAACAATATAATATAATACAGCATGTTATTATTACCTGTGCGCAACATTCCCGCCGGTGGCGTCGCGTGTAATATATTGTGTGCGCGTCAGCAGCGTCGGGCGCGTGGTGGTGAATGCATCGTTCGAGTGGAATGTTTATTGCCTCCGTTTCACCGAACCTCATCGTCATCACCGGTCGATCGGCGACGGTTTTTATAAATTATTGTTATTTTACACATCACCGTGTGTGTGTACAATAAATATATTTCTGCGAATTTTCATCACTCGTTACTCAGAAATCTCGACCGACCGAATCGATAAATTCTCATGACAAACCCACCCCCTAGTGAACAAACGCCGCCGTCGCACCACCGCCGAGCAACACGTCCTCTGTCTGAGGATAAATTAATTAGCGTTGCACGCCTGCACTCGTCTGGGGATGATTCAACACCCGTACAATATATCGTTATGTATGTTATGAAATTGTGTATTGTACGCGGTCCCGAGCACGTGGCAATTATTCAGTAATGCGATTTTGTCGCATCGGACTATTTTTTCCTACGATGACGTCACTCACGGCCTAGGAACACACACACACACACACACATAACGTCGTCCAGACGGGCCTATTACCACGACGGGAAACGCATACGGACGAGCCTTGGTGTCTGTGTGTGTGAGCGTACGTGCGTATGCTTGTGTGCGTGTATGAATAAAAAGAATGTCGCTTATTAAACGGCGCTGCGACGTGTGCGTGTGTGCATTGGTGGGAGGCGCCGCCAGGGTTCGTACGTCTGCTGTTCGCCGACCCCTCCGCCGCCCATCGACCCCCTTTCCGCATCGCCATACGCCCCCCACCGGGTTAAAACACACACGCATTACACACCGCCAACCCAACAACGTCGCGCGGTGAAGAGGGAAGTAAATTATTTTCTGAATGAAACCGGCGACGGTTAGCGTGTGAGCGAGAGAGTGACGAGTGTGAGCGGGTGAGACGTTTGAGTCGTCGCCGCCGCCGACGGACGACGGTCACCGTGTGTGCGTGCGTGTGGCGTGCGATGTGTGCGATCGACAGTGTTGGGTCGGGTTTGGCGGCGCCCCGCGAACGCTGCTCGCTCGTCTTCACATCGGCGCGCCGCGTCCGCCCGTTCACGGGTGTGATGGGTGCGAGCGAGAGCGATGAACACGACGTGCGCTTGCGTGCGTGAAGCGAGCGTGCGAGCCGCTAGCATTGCTAGCCACCCAGCCGGCCGGCTAACGCGCGCGCGCTCTGATATTCGGGGGAGAGGGAGAATACCGTGGTACCAACCGAACGCGGCCTTTCGCCGCGTACGTGTACAAACTGTATACATACGGAGCTGCCAGTCGCGCGGTCGGTAGTTGGTATCAGGTTCGCAGTCGCCGTTTTGTTTTATTGCCTGCGAGTCGTGTGTCTGCGGTGTCCGCGTGCGTGTGTCTGCGGTGTCTGACGACGCTCCGGCTCCGCGGCTACATTATTTCGCTCTCTGCGTCGAACTGCGGACGTATTCGCGTGTGTATGGTACTTTTTTTTTTAAAATAATTTTATTTCGTCGAAGTTTTTCTTTAACCCACCACCCTGAGGATACGATAATCTCGTCGGTTTCGCGGATTTTCGGCTCTCGATGGGCTTTTTTTAAACAGTTATCATTTTTTTTGAATTTACCTACGTGCTATTATTTACGCCTCACTTCTAAAATTATTTTTTTAACATTATTATATTTTCGTAATGAAATAAACTGTTTTTACAACTCGTTACATAAGTCGCTAACCCGCACCGACCGTCGCCGGACGGGCAAACACGCGATGTCGGATCGCCGGGCGTCTATTGTCTCGCTCATCGACCGGAAACGCAGGAAATGGAACACGTGGTTTTGTATGTCTCCGATAGGTATGTGTGCGCAACGTAGTACGTACACTTATGTTTCGTCTCTAGGAAATCCACCAGTAAGTCTCTTGTGATGTTTAATTTTAAATTGCCATAGTATTAGTATATTATTTTTTACCAACATTTTTTTTTATATAATGTATATTTTATTTTATCCAATCAAATTATTATAATTATTATTATTTTTCACTACTTCTCAATACTATTTGATGCGAAGCTGGTTTTCACTTTGATCTGTCAGAGTTCTCATTTGTACATTCTGAGATCATTGTGAAAGCTAATTTCGTAACTCACGGTAATACCATGTTGGGCTGCTATTTTTAATCAATTCCAACAACACAATAGTTCGATTTATAATTAGTTTGTATCTAGTTAAAACCAGTTATGACCATGACGAGCCTGCTCGTTATTATTGTTATTATTACGGGAAAAACTATCTGACGAATAGGTACTATTTTTGAAGATTATTAATGTTAATTTTTTCACGAAGTCCCATCAATGGATGGTCTCTTCTCTCATGCCCCCTGTCTGAATTGTAAATAATGTAATTATCAACCCGTTTGTTTTATTACCCTATTAATTCGTTTTTCTATATTATTCTATTATCACTTGTGCTTATTGTAAACCTTTAAATTACAGATTGTACGATTCTTTTGTTTAAAAAAAAAAAAAGTCACGGAAATATATCATTTAACCAACAAATATTATACCTAATATAATAATAATATAATTGTTTAGTTTAAAAAAGTTAATTCTTGATTAATATCTTTTATAATTTATAGAGTACAGACGATACCTGGATTATGTTTATTTTTAGAATTGTGATTTTTCCTGTATTCGTCTGTTAAATATTTCTATTTTAATCCAAATCTTGATCGTTCATTGTAACACGATTATAATAATGTAATATTATCATTAAAATATGTACTGCTATAGTTCGTTATTATTTATTTATAAGTCGTTAATTTTTGGCGTAACTAATTATATACTAATAACTAATAAGGTTCATTAACGTGCAACGTCCGATGATAGAATGTGAGCGCCGCTGGGCGCTGATAAAGTGAATACTGAATAGTGATACCCCTTCACTTATGATGGCCATGTCCAGGAACACACGATGTTGTCTGAGTTCAATTATTTCTCGGAAATGTGTATTGTTTTAAATTGTTACCTAAACGCGCAAGTATTTAAATGGTTTTATCCGAGGTTTTTAATTTGCACAAATCGTTTGAATCCCATTTTTTCATTTATTTTCCACGTACATTTTTATAACCTACTCGTTTCAAATTTCAATTCCTAACAATTTCCATCCTCCGGCATGTACCTACCTAGTATGTTTATTTGATATTCCTTGATATTCTTAAAAATCAATAATGTCTTAAATCGTGATTTTTAAACTGTTAAATTTTTTTTACAGAAGTGTTCGTTGCCAAATGGATTACAATTTTAATGGTTGTATTTTAGTTTTTGTTGATCTCAATCTGAATACACTCTTGGCTAGCAGTTTAAATGACTTCAGTATGAACACTTAGTTCAAATTCTTAAAAATNNATACAATTTCATGTCATAAAAATATTTAGAGTAACATTCAAATAGAAAGTATGCATTTTAGTGATAACAAATTTTTATTATGCATTTACTAGGTAATGAAGGTTTAGATATTTTTAAAATAAGTTATTTACAATTCACATGTTTGAATAAATTATATGGGTATATATATACCTATACATCAAAAATAATTGTTGTATATTATTTGCTATTTCTGTGAAATAGATTTTAAGTTTTTAATTGAATAAGTATTTTTTTTAAAACAATATTATGTGAAACCTATGTGAGCATTGTTAATCTTATACAATATGTATCTTGTAATATTCATTAGCTAAAAGATAAATGTATTAAGTTTCATACAATTTTGATTTAATATGTGATGATATACTATTATAATTAGTTTTTAACCAAAAGCAGTTAGACACATGGGTTAGTGCATTAACGTGTTATCAAGAAAATCCATTATTTTCCATAATAACACATTGGAATTATTAAATAGGTAGGTACTACTTTAAATAGTTCTTTTTAGATTCTGTAGTTAATTACTTATCAGTAATCATCAACATGGTTTTGTTCAATTCAATTAACTTTAATTAATTTTAAGACCGAGCGGAGCAATGAATGTACCTACTGATATTATTTGAATTTCAGTCTTCGCCTTTTTACTAAATATTATTAGATTTTCTAATTCATTACTTTTTCTGGCAGCAAAGTGAATCTAGTTGGTACTTTTGGGGATCATAAGTAAAACATCCCCAGTAGTTTTACATCAGAAAATTTTTTAAAAAAAACTGGAATTTTTACACCACACTAGTTTATGACAAAAACTATTTTGTTTTATGTGGTTACTCATATACGAATCGTACATACATATATTTTTCACAAAATGTTTATATAACCATTTTTCATGCAAGATAACATTTTCAAAATATTTTGACTATCTGAACTATTTATAGATAGGTTTGTTAGGCATGAAGATAATTTGATTATTTTTACTTATTTTAACTTGTAAATTTAATAGTGTTCCTCATAAATTTTAATAGCAGTTTCAAATTTAGCCAAAATTAGATATTTAAACAAAGAATATCGATTTTTGTTTATTTGTTATAATTTAAAAATATTCTCGGTTATTGGAAACTTTTAAAGTTTATTTTTATATTTTATACAAAATCATATTTTCAAATGCTTTGCCTTCTCTAAAATTAATTCAACTTGTAATAACAATAATATCATAAAATATACTTGCTATTTAGTAATATTTATTGATAGACCATCTTCGTTCAGCATCGTTTCTTGTACACCTACAATGATTTTATATTTTATAACTTTATTAAATGAATTTAACACATTCATTACAGTGACCCTTTTCGATACTTACTGGACAGCAGAGAGGTTCCTGCTTGCCCACTTTTTTATGTTTATAACTTGTAAATGAGGAATAATATTATTTCTGGTTTTGAAATGTGAGAAATTTTTAAGACTGGCTTTGAAGTAAGTTATTTTTTTATGGTGGCAGTTCTGGATAGACAAGTTATTGGTTTTCTGAGTTTTAGCCGGCCCTAAAAAGTGAATGGCTCATTTTTCAATAAGACTATGTTAATTATTTATTTCTATTCATATTTCTTTGTTCAGAGTTAGGGGTATTCAAATATTATCAACCATATATTACTAGGCCGGCTTAAATTTTACAGGAATTACATTCTGTCACTTACTGTGCCTATCCAACCCTGTATTACTGTACATACTTATATAATTTTGTTAATGTTTTACATTGATTATTATTATTTTATTTAAAGATTTATGTGAACTAACAATTAACTTTAATAATTCAATAAATTTGTCTCAACTTAATAAAGTATATATCTACAATTTATATAACCTATTCCAGTGTTAAAATTATTTGTTTATTCATTATAGCATATTTAATTAATACATTATTAATTTATTATTTATGTATTAATATTAGGTAATATGTATTATATTTCTATTTATAAAAAAAAAAATTAATTATTAAACTCTAATCTTAGTGAACTTGAGAGTTGCTATCCATAAGTACCTATATCATCAATCATGACAGTTTAAAAGTTCTAAGGTATTTTAAACTTAATTAAAATTTGTATATTATTTGCTTATAATATAAAATAACCAATAATTATTCACTTATATATTTTTGTGTTAACAAAGTCAAATATTAATTAATTTGACATATTAATTATTATTATGTATGTACCTTATTGCTGTGAGTGTGACATTGTGCAAGGGATGTTGGAATGCGTTCACATCACGCGCCTAACCTTCACATGGCCACAACCTTTCTGTATTTCAGTATTTGTGTTGACATCACATGTTTAAGACTGATGGATTATATAACTAATAATTACTATAAGAAAAAACATGTCTGTATGTTCCCAAAAAAATCTAAACTATAGGATATGTATTTTTGTTCCTTTGATATAAAATATTTATGAAAAAAATTATCATTTTAACCAATAACTAATTACAGATTTGTTATTTATAAGATATTACCAATGTTTTATATTTTGAATAAAAATATATTAAAAAAATATTCAAATGTATTATCGTAATACTATCATTTAAAATCAAATGAAAATAATTTAATATCATTAAAAGAATTAGGTACCTAAATTAAATTGATAACTATATTACTAATCTGTAACAGGTACGTACACAAACCACTAGGTATTTACTATTTACTATTTACATCTTTACCTTTTATTTATCATTTATATGGTTGTATAGGTAATCTAATAATTTTATTGTACATAAAAGTATAAGTTGATTAAGCAATATCTTTATGTTTGTCGCCTACTTGTCAAAAATAGTTTAAAATAAAAATAATCATATTTTATATTTTATTTGCTTCAATTTCATTCAAGGTTTGTAAAAAAACTTTCCATGAGTATTTATAAAATTTTGTAACTGGCATTTTCTACTTAAGTTTTAATTTGACCATTATGCATGAATCAATTTTTTTTGTGAGTTAAAAGCAAATTTTATAATTTTATACTACTTACAATGTTTGTAACAAGTTTTTCTTTAAAAAAGATAAATCATAATTTATAAGTGATTGAATTTTGAAGTTCGTCGAATTAGAGTGTACATTAGAGAACTATATTTAATTTTTATACCCCAGGTTTGAAAATGTATTATAAGGTTTCTCATTAGTTTCCCTTAAATAAAGGTATAAAAAAAGTTAAGTTTAACCTCGCATTAATTATTTATGACCGTTTGAATAGTAAATTTTAACGAAATTCTTCAAAATCGCCAATTATTTTGTAAAAATACATAAAAATCAGTTAGTGAAAAAAAAATAATAATCGTAAAGCTACATATTTGTGTTAGCGCTGAAGTTCAAATTTTGACCATATTCAATTTCTCACGGTGTATTGGACTATTTTTGTTATTTAGATGTAATTTAAAAAAATATAATATTATAATAGTATACACTTAAAACATTCTAAACTATTTTTTAAATAAATGTTAAAATTGTTTACTTTTATGTCTATAAATGTTGATTAAAAATGTTATGCTCTGCCAAAAAGATTGACATGTAACACACATTGATTCCATATTAGTTAATCTTATAGCAATTTTTTTTAATGCATCGAAAATACAGTTTAATTAACTAAAATAAAATTTAATTTAATTTAATATACTCTGTTCAATGAGATAACGCGCCAATCCTGAGTATCCCTAGCGTCACCCTGCTATCCAAACCGATTTCCCATTGGCAGGGTGTCGCGTTGGGATTCTCAGAAAAACGGATTTTAGTTGGATTATAGGCCAATATTCATTTAATAAGCTTTTGAAGTTTAAATTTTGACTAAATTAAATATTTAAAATTTTAAACGAAGAATGACGATTCTGATTATTTTGTTGCCACCAAAAAATAGTCATCGGGACTTAACATTTTCAAAATATGTAGATAAATAACTTCTATTGCTTTTATATTATTTGATTTATTGCCGAGTTTATTGCTTATTTAAATCGTATTTCTAAGAGTTAAATATCTTAAGAAATAAAAGCCTATAGATCGCTTCCGTTAATTATTTTTTTTCGTATGCAATAATTTATCATTGAATTAAAATTATTGATACATCTTTTTCAGAGTCTATAATTACACTCGATACCTACAGTACGTACTACGCAGGCAGACAGCAGAGCGAGTTCCCTTGTTCTTTGAGTGCATCAGTTTTTTATACCAATATTTTAACCCTTCAAATTAAATTTTTTGTAATGCAATTTTTGAAACCATACAAAAATATTTCACCTTCCAATTTATTTTTTAAAAACCTAAAGAGTTCTCCACCTTTCAATAATTTTCTATATCCACCTTCTGCGCTTCATAACTGTTATATTTATGCAGTATAGAGTGGTTTTAAGTCTAATTTTTTTATAAAACCAATAAAAAATTTAACATTTAGGTTTTCGTAATTCTTTTACATATGTACATTTGTTATATATAATATTTTAGTGTACTACTATAATTTTTTTTAAATTAAAGAGAAAAAAAAATTGATTCATATTGCTTTTTTGGCATTTTTGTAGTTTTGCATGTATTGCATTTATTTGCAATAAAACGAATTAATGTCATATAGTACCTAGGTAGGTGCGGACTAGTAAATAATTCAATTTTTTTTTGTTTCATCGTTCAATAAATAGTTATTTGAATAAATAAAAAAGAATATGCCGAAAATATATTGTATTTTAGTCCAAAATTTAGTATACAGTATACACAATTACATACCTTAAAGGTACCTCATAATATTATGTAACATACGGGTGTGCAATTAAGTGGTTTAGTAGTTATTACTTATTAATATAATTTTAAGTTTTTAAACTTTATAGTTAAATTAATAAATCTTACATTAACTGGTATAAATTAATATAGGTTGTTATGTTTTATTCAACTATATATTATATTAGTTTTTTTACAATACAAACAACTAAACAAGGTATTTAATAATTTAAAAATACATAATTTAGGTACCAGTTATTGATTTTTGAATGTTATATAAAACAAATGGTTTAAAATTTTAAGAAATTCGTTTTAGATGTGGGTACAAAATGAAAGCTAAGTTGTGTTATAAATTTATAATATACCTACCATAGTAGTTACCTATATAATAAATATTTTATTCTACACGAGGAGTCATTATTAAAGAATTTTTGCTTGAAGGACAAATGGCCAATGCTATACTAAGAAGTAATGAATGACTGTTAAAGAACTACTTTAAAACGGTGGGGATTAAGTGTTTTTATCAACAGTAAATAAAATTTGGTATTTGTCGCACAAAATTGCTAAATTGCAAATCTTATATACAGTCTATGATAGGTTTACTATATAGCCAGTGGCGTGTTGGGTGATTTCTCGGGGGGTGTCCAACATTTATTGAAACTCACAAACAA
>PVMI01041848.1:0-10116 GCA_008528875.1 Aulacorthum solani | reverse complement strand
CTTTTACCGACAAAACGATGGGGCCAAGTTCAAGGTCAAAACCGTGCACGGACCGCAAAAAGTAATTGTTATACGAAAGCGCTTTATCAAGTTCATTGGACGGGTCGGTGGAATTGTATACGACGTCGCTGTGCTTCAAGTTTAACATACACGGACCCGCACATAACCGACCACAGAATTCAATTTTAAAAAACCTAGATACTTGGTGCAGATACTTGGTTGGTCGATGAAAAAATTAGATTTAATATTTGAAATCGCTTCGCTGAAATTAAAAAAAATATATAAATTTATATTTACGCATTTAATATATCAGTAAAACGTTGACAATTTTATAATATTTTTTTGTGTTTGCACAATAAAAATGATACACGTGGGATCGGCACCTTATTAAGATACGATGATACGGTATCGTAAGCTTCATAATATATAATACTTATAATTTACTTGCAGATTGTTGTATAACAGCGTCCACTCGACATGAGGAATCGTCACGTTTACATAATTTTCGAATAATCAACGGCAGTAGGTAATAAATAATAATTTACTGTGACTTATGCAAAAGTTCGGACGACGACTGTGTTAGTATGTACACCTGAAGTGTATAAATGTATCATCTGTGTTGCATAATCAAACCATTTGTCTCCGATCTATTCAGTGAATTAATCATTGATTTATTTTGAATTGTATTCCGTTTAATATTATCACTGTACCTAAAAACTAGTTCGAAATGGAAATAATATAATATTAAATTTATTATAATTTATAGGTACTTCATAGTTCGTATTGCTCTAGTACGACGATATAATTGAAAAATGACAATGTAATGGGCAGCTAATTTATAGATTGTTTTTTTTGTTTTTTGGCGCTTATCCACAATTAAATTTAATAGCTATATACTCACTAAGTTCTGTTTGTTGACCTATGCTGTTTCAAATTAAATTAAATTGATAACACTGATTATTTTCAAGTTCTTATTACTTATTAGGATTAATATTTGATATTGATTAAGTAACTTTTAAATACCACGGGAAAGGGAATGAATAACGCTTTATTATATAGTATAATATTTAAAGGCCTACTTCAGAATTTTTGGATTCAACCAGCTATTGTAATATTATACATAGAGTACTTATTTCGTTGTCATACTGAGTCGTATTGTCGTTTATATTATAGTATTATCTATATAATATCCACGTCGATAAATGCAACGAATCGCTACGCTATTTAATTACACCGAACACACACACGCTATTGGAGGTGCGCACTCCGAAGTCACAGCCCCCGGGGGCACACTGTGTTGGGTCTTTTGGTTATAGTAATACAAAAATCTAATCTATCTGTAAATCTGAGACAATTTTATTTTTTTTTTCCACTGAAACTTGTTAAATAATAGTAACTACAAGAAAAGAAATAATAATAAGAAGATAAAAAAAAAATAATACAATAATAATCCTTTTGATTGGTATATATATATAGTGACTGCATTTTTATTATATTGTACATATAGGTACATATAGTGCATGTGGCGTATGCACATTATATATATGTGTGTGTGTATGTATTTACTATAACTAGAAATGGAATGTTTTCCTTTTGAAAACCGTCGGTTCTAATGGTCTTGGGACTTCAATTGGCAGGCGGGTATATGGTGGTGGTGTGCCCATAGAGTAGGATAGAACGAGGAGAAAAAAAATGATAAATCATCGTGAGGGCACGTCAAGATCATTTTTAAGATAGTCATTCATTCGTTAGCATATTCCTCGGTTGTCTTATGGCCACCATTTATTATTATATTACATTTTACGTATACTTATATATATATTATATATGTATAGAGTTTTTACATTTTTTTTTGTTCTCTCGGTCGAGTACCCGATGTGGTCCATCCTCTCTTTATTTTCCTATTATTAAATTTTATTATTATTCAAACACAATCGATTCGTGATTGGAAAAAAAAGGGTGTGACCCAGACGTCGAGGAAGAAACCGATTTATTTTTTATTCGATAAAAACCAGACTCGCGACGATTTCATTCTAAACGTTCGGTAAATTATACTATTATGAATTTATTTAAAATATTTCTGGAATAAAATAACAAATGTATTTAAGACAAAAAACGAATGTCATCGTTTTTAAATTAATACAAAGTACCTATACTTCAGTGCAAATTAAATCAGAAGGCGTTGTAGATTTTTTTTCACAATATTCATGCATTATATTGATAATATATTATTTTAGTTACGTATTTTTGAAAAATATTAACTTCAGCTCTAGTACGAGGTTTTTATTTTCTTTTATGTTTATTTTCGAAATTGAAATAATATCTGTTAAATATTCTAGTAAACACTATATAAAAGCAGTAATCCTTAATATTACAAAGCCACAAAAGTATATTTTAAGATTAATCTATGTTGCTATATGGGTGTATACACGACATTTCAGACAAAATAGCAAATAATATGACATAAGAAATGTTTTCAACGATACAAGTGCTGTGCTGTAAAAACTGGGTAAGCGGGCTCAAGACCCAATAATGACGTATCAAATATTGGGCTCTCTGAAACTTGAACTTGTGCAGAAAAAAACCACAACACGTTTTATTGTTGTATTACAGTATAGATTGAACAAATAAAACAGTCAGACTATATTTCACAAACGATATCATGCCGGAGAAAAAACAATATTTAGATAAAATCGTTTTGTCGTACTACAGAAATTATTGTATTTATGTAACACTACAAATTATAGCTAGTGCGAATGCAATGCTCACGCTCAAACGTGTCTGAGTGGTGATTAATGAATTGACTCTTCCGTTATTCGATTTGAAAATTAGTTTGAAAGTTCGAGTGAGTAAACGATGGAATGGAAATGATAAATAAATAAAACCGACAGGGAGAGAGTGTGAAAACAACTCAAAACGAAACGAGCACTGTAGTAATAATAGTAGTAAAAGAACCATTAGATCGGAAATAATGAGTGCCATCAACAACACTTAGACACAGAATATATTTATATATGTATATAGGTTCGGGGTCCTATTTCTTTTTCTGCATAATAATATAATATATTATACCTACTACACAGCGATGCTGTAAGTCGTTCCCTTTTGCTGCAGTGCAAGTAGTATCTTACAAAAGCACGCCACCTTAAAAGGAAAACTCGCACGTTCGTATACAATGAGCAGACAGATAAATACAATTATATCAATAAATAATAATGACGAATGACCATATACGGTTATTGTTTTGTTTCGATTTCGAATTATCATTATCATAATATTATTATTGTTTTCGTTTTTTACTCTTTTCGTCCCAACTTGAGAATAATATTATATTGTTCGGCCCGAAAACCAATTGGATGAATATCGCTGTGCTTTTGGCTAAACGATTTTTACTATAAATCCGTCTGCAGCTTTATCCGGTGGCGAAAACAAAACTTCCAAAGGACCGTACGAATACGAGCACTGTATGCAAAAAACTCCATCCGGAGATGTTTCATCAATCGTGTCATCGCCGTCGTCATTAGTGATTTTTCCCGCAGGCGAATCCGACGATTGCACTACGTTATCGGTCGATGATCGCAAGTCTCCGACCACGTTGTTTTTGGTGCACCGACCGACGGACAAAACCTCTTGGGATTTTTTTTCCTCTTTTCCATCCGAGCGATTAATCATTGATACCGGGCACGTCGTCGTCGATTCGGTCGTCTGTATATACCTATTATACAGTCATATTTTATATTATACACCTGCGCACCGTGATTATTATTATCATTATATAGCCGAAGACCCGGCCAAACGACCGGGATAATACTACTAGAGTTCAGACGTACACCTTTTTCTGGGTAAGTTTCGTCCTTAAAAAGGGCGTGTGGACTAGCCGTGCACAGCTTTGAAAATAACGAGATTATAAAAACAATTAGTCAACAATTATTAGTAATCTTGTGATTATTGTCGTTGTTAAAAATAATTAGTCCAACGTCACTTATAGGACGCATAGGTTGGCACAGTCCTACGTCATACAATTGATGATCGTTTTTAAATTATTTATCTATTTATTATTTCAACGACAATTAAACACTTTTTGTTTGTTTGCACATTACCTGCTGCTACCAGCTACGTGTTTCCGACGGAATCATTTCAGTGCATGTCCAAATACCTGTGAAAAACCAAAATATGTTGTTTCCGGCACGACAATATTTAGTCTGGAACGACCACCTCGACGACGTGCAAGTCACCGAGGTTGGGTAAGTCCCTATGCGGACGGACAGACGGCACATGTATCGCCGTGTACCTCATATAGTAAGTACACCGTACATACAGGTACACAATGCAACGACGTTAAATGCATAGGTATAACAACGTATATTATAATACGAGCCGGCGAGCACACGTGACGACCACTATATAAACATGTTTGTGAACACCGCGGCGGTGACGTACAAGAGTCGTATTACCCGCCGAGTGTCGTACAGTAATAATATATTATAATATTATACTACCAATATGCGTTTCGCAGTGTGTGTTGTGCGCGCAAAGTCGTCGACAGGATTTGTAATCGAACGTAGAGCATAATTTTCTGATCTTTTTCGTGTACAACAGACGCACGGACACAACACACAACCACGTATATATATATATATGCATATACGCAGTGTATATAGACAATAATATATACTTTTACACACATAGCACACCGGGTAGGTCGTGTGTGTATGCGCGGGCGCGGTATCGATATGTGTTGGCTCGCAGCCCAATATAATATAATGCATGTCCGCACTATATGGGTATAGGCGGTATACCGGAGTATTATATTATATTATTGTCGTATTGTTGCCGTATCAGCCAGACGACTTAGAAAATCCCTCGATCAGCCTTATGTTTATTTACTTACCGACTCGTTTTATAGGCATAACCTAACCTAACCTACACATTGTGTGATCTTTTCTTGAGTTGTATTTTAGTTTTTTTTCTTTATATTTTATTACTTATTTTAGTTAATTTCCAGATGAATAAATTTTAGTAATAATTAAACAAAATAACAGCATTAATCCTTATTTCTTTTCGTAATCTTTAAATTTTAAAATATTTGAATTTTTTACCATATAATTAAACTACTTAAATGCTAAGTGTTTGCGATTGAATTCCGATCTAGATCCATCTGCCTGCAAATCTACTGTTAAAAGTGTGAAGTGGGAGGTACTTGTTCCAAAAAATAAGTTTGTTTAGCTATTGATTACACCGTAGCCATCGAAGTGTTTGAAAATAATATGTAAGCATACAGATAATATGTAAGTATAGGTATAATAATATAATATAATAGTATAATAATTTATAGTAGAACATTTAAATGTTAAAAAATGAAATTTGAAAACAATCTAGTAGGAAAAAATTGTATTTAAATAGGGGTTATAAGGTCGTAGAAAATCAGATGTCTGCAGTATTTTACTGTGGTACGTAAAAGTATATATTTTACAATTTAGTATTTATGAACAATTCAAGTTCCTTTATGATATCTGCCGGCGAATCGAACGCAACGTGACATAATAATATATAATGCGAAATAAATAACACTTTTGGATTGCTATGTATCGGCTTCTGATAACCGAAACGCTTCAGGCGTTGTCCGACTGATATATTGTATTATTTATAAGTGATATTATGTGATATAATACTGATATGTAATAATTTCAATAATATTCCTTTCATTTTTTTTTCTAAATAGAATGCAACGTAAACACTTTTGTGATACAAAATGAAAATGAACTGTTTAACGTCATCTAAGGCGTCTAAGCTCTTCAGAATCAGGTCAATTGGTCTCTGTGAATATCCATTGTACTCGTTCGTTTCGATTTGTTAATTTCCCAACAATTAATTTGCGTATGTGATATGTTAGACATATTTCGATACACATTTATGTTACTCGATTAAGTCTTAATTATCAGTAAAGAAAAAAAATACAACATCCTAATATTATAATTGAATCTTATAATCCAAAATATTAGCATAGTTGTGTTTTATTGATAAAAATGTATACATTTTTTTTTGGCCATTATCTAGATATTCTTATTTTCACACAAAAATATTACCACAATATTAAATTATGAACCATAAAAAAAAATAATAGAACAGTTATAATACATTTCATGTTTATATATTTTTATATTGAAATCAGTCACTGAGTCACTTGTAACTAATTACAATATACTTGCACCGAGTTTCCATGACACTTTTAATAAAATATAGAGATAAAACATAAACCAACAATGAAATATGTATTACATATTGTGTGTGTGTGTGTGTGTTTTTCTTTTTTGAGAACATAATGCGTAATCCTAGTAAATGCGGACAGGTTCTTAAAGACAAGGTTCGTGCCATGGTCATTAAATTGTCTATTAAGTATTAGGTGATATCATATTATGGTGGAAGAAAAAAATCACGATCGTATGCTTAACACATTTACCACAAACTCGGTATCCCTTTGTCTAGCAAATGTATTCTTGTAGACTTAACATATTATTTTTACCTAATGCAAAACTATACATAAAGATAAATTTATTTTGATACATAACTCATATCAATTTTGTGTTGAGATGAAACCTGGATAACGTCTTAATTCTTCTTTCAAAAACATAACAAACGTCAGTCTGCAGCACATTGAACTAACCGATAACGATCAATAAAATACAATTTAATTTAATAAAAATTATTTTTAATGTTAAAATAATTACACTACAAAATATATATTATAGTAGTCTGCACTTGACAGTTTGATTGTAAGACGTTTATGCAATAACTTGCTATGTTGTTGAAACAAGTTTTTTTACAAATAAAAATATTAGTATATCTAAATTTAATGGCAATATAATATTTATTTACATCTGATCTACCACATATATTTAAATCAGCTTTAGAAACACCTATTGAAGAATATAAAAAAAAAATAAACCTACTGGTATATTTGGATTTCCTACATTAGATTCGAATTAAAGTTAAAACCATAGCAACGACTTAAGAACAAAACTGTTTATACATACCATTTTATACAAGTCATCCACTCTTCCACCCATACCAAATATTAATCTTACTAAATGTTTAAATTTTAATGTTGTGTTTTGTACTTTTCACGCAGACAATAAAATAATAATTATACATTTTTTATTTTTTATTTAAAATTTAAATAATTTTTTAATTCGGTACCAGTTTTAAGAATTTGATATAATTTTAATTATTCCTGATAGAGAATTTGTATTTATAAAACTTTTGTCTTAAATCATAGTAACTTTAAATACATACTTACCGATAATATAAAACGTAACCAATAATAAATTATAGGTATGTCGTTAAATTGTTTAATTTTAGTTAATTTTTTCATATACTCAATTAAATACACGTACATTTTAAAGTCTTGTATCAAAATACCAAAAATCAATAACCGTATATAATTTCAAATATGTGATTTACCACTAATTTTCTTTTTTTAACTATATGTTTAACAACAACAGTGTTATAAGCTCTATATATTTTTGTGTATGTATCACAGTATATTTTGACTCTTTTTTTAAAAAAAATGCTTAGCTTTGTAGAGTACAATATAGTACATTTTATATACCTTTTAGGTTTCTACATGAATAAAAAAATGTTTTATGAAACTTTATAAAGTGGTAATTTAAATAAAACCCTTCTTGGATTAAGCCGATTAAGTTGCTTTTTATTCAACATACAATTATTAAATTTAGTAAAAATTCAGTTGAATATAATTAAGATTTATGTGTCTACAAAAATAACTTAATAATCATATTATTTTAATTAATAATACCTAATATAAAAGTAAATACCTAAATCAAAATAAATTAAATAAAATAACAGTTAATAATTGTAAATAATATAATGACGTTCTCCAAGTAGCATCATTTAGCCTTATGCGTTACTTTTTACATTGAAATCAAAATGTCGGGATTACAATACCTAACTATAGTAATTGAATAATATAATAATAATTATATATCAAACACTTCAACTGTTTTTATGACTTATAGATTGATCGATTTTACTGTTGATTATATTAAAAACTGGTGTTAAAAAAAGTAATACTCACTCTTGAAGTTTGACAACCGAAGTCATATTATCATTGTTCGTTGTATTGGTAACAGGTTTTAAAAAGGTATAATTATGAAAATTCCAGCTGGATACAAAGACAATAAAATATTTACAATACCGCGTCCTGCAGGCTAAGCCGGCATTATAATAATTATCATTATAAGGTATAAAACCGTGTGACTTTTGTATTGCTGCACGTCACTCCAAATAATAAATAATAAATAAACAGATAATATTTTATATATTTTATATATTTTGACAAATCACGATCGTATGCATTTTGTTCGTAAATCAAACATATTTTAGAAGAATTATAGTACCTAATATAATATATTGTTATAATTATTAGGCGACGGTTATGTATTTGTGCATTTATCATTTTTTTTTTTTTTATATAACCTAAATTAATGCAGAGTAAGATGGAAATTGATTTCATTACTTTTAAAGAATTCAGATTAACAATTTAATTTGATTTTTGCGTATTTGTTTGATTTTTATTTGCTTGGTCATATTTTTATATGTATCATGCTTACAGTGTACATATTTTATTTTTTTAGTTATTTACGTAATTACGTCAAATACTCGGAACCTTAGTTTTTTTCTAACATATATGTATATTTTTCAGATTAACCAACTATTCAACAACAGTTCAAAAATTTTAATTAAAAAAACTATTTATTGATATTAATTTTTAATAAATATAAAAAATACTTTGAGATACGAAAGCACGTGGCCAAAAATAAAAATGTTGTGCGTAAAAGCACAAGAGACATGGAGGCACTACAAACTTTCTGTTAATGTATATTATTCTAATCGAGGTGCTGTTGCTACACCATTACCTAGCATAACGTTCTGGGTACTGTAAACTTTTTGATTGACGTGGTGACCTACGTACAAAACAGATTTTCCTGGTGACATTTTAATACTGTTGGAGACTCGAGAAAAAAATTGTGATCGATTTGGGGTGCTGAAGTTTCAGATCTATCGTATGACGAGCTCAATCGAGAAGGTGTAAAGGAATATATTTTTATTGTCAATTTTCATCGGTTGTCATCGAATCTCGTCGTGTTTTTACATATTCTACATTATAAAGTCAGATACCTATAATATTATATAGACGATTAAAGCCACGCGGCAACGATGATGATAATAATAATGAAGGCAATTGACTCGTAAACAAGTCAGAAAGGTATGTTGCGAAAAAGAGAAGAATACCGTCGTTGCACGCGAACAAAAATAAGGACAATTTATTATCATCTGCACCGTTTTAAAGTATAAATGCTCCAGTGGGGTGCCTGCTGAGTCACTACTACGTCCAACGAACGCACAATAATGTATTTTTATCATCAGAGACAGCGGAGTCTAGTAAAATTATTGCAGTTTTAGTATCGAGTACATATTATAAAATAATATTACATATATAGTAGTGGGGCCAGATCGCAGGTTGCACTTTACAGGTATATACACTATTGCACGCGACCTGCACTTTGATGTGCACCGGTGCAGTGCAATAGAGTGCGGCCGATACCGTTGACTCGTCGTTCCGAAACAATAATAAGTCAAATTGTAGACATTCTATCCTATTATCATTATAACACAGCTGTAGATACGATGTATTTTATTATGTTCGAGTTTTTAATAATAATTGTTCGCGGTCTCCGCCGTGGAATTCCTCGGATGACGCATAACTGCAATATGTACCTAAGTATATAATATAGCAATAGCTGTCACGCGACTCTATAATATATATCTTGCCAACAGGCCGAGTCGAGCTTGTTACAGTACAGCGTTTGTCGGACAAACTTTTCAAGAATAATATAGTTACGTATTTACACAGTCCGACCCTTGATTTCATTATGGAATCGCGATAGGACCTAAACCTAGTCCATAATTAGGTCTATGCTCAAATAGGGGGGGGGCTTTAGGGATTATCCGTCACAAAATTGTCCATATCCTTCCCAAACAGTTCTTCAATTTCGTTTTAAATTTAGTCAATATCATTAAATAGTAGAGATTTTG
>PVMI01041817.1:0-11060 GCA_008528875.1 Aulacorthum solani | reverse complement strand
GGTTATTACTTGTTTCCATACCGTTTGAGCTTCAACAATGATTATTTTGCAACTATTAAAAATTTACAAATAGAAAATAAACACCAATTATTAATTACATGTAATTCTAGTATTCTTCACCCAGTCTGTGTACTTTTTTACAACCTTGCATAATAATATTATATTATGTGTTTCCAAGTACAAATTCTAAAACTAATTGTGGGTACACAATTTATTATTAACTAAATGTACATTTTAATGATATTATGGTATTACAATGTTACTATAACTTTTTTTTTTTTAATTTTTTTTAATCGTTTATAGAAGCAATATTATCAATTTAAAATATAATATTCTTTAAGTTGACAATCATTGCCTAATTCATTAGGATTCTTATTGTCAGAACAATTTTTTTTTCATACGAATGTACATTCACAACAATTATTATTTCCCACCACATACTTTTATCCTCAAAAATAATATTTCAATCCCAAATTCTGCATCTTGGTACTTATTAGTTATTACTAATGTTGTTTTACTAGTTATCGTGGTACAAACCAAATACGTTACTGATTCGTACAATATAATTTTACATCACTTTTATCGCCACATCTACTCCTCGCTCCATTTAAAATTTCTAATTGATAAACTACCTGCTGAAACTTCGCCCAAAAATCATCTCTAGTGCAATGATATTTTAAAGAAATTTACTAACTAAGCAAAAAAAAAAATATATATTTATTCAAATTTTAGCAACATAGTATCATCGCTTACGCTTGTTGTTTATTTTATTTTGTATGTATTGAGTAAAACTATTTAAGTTATTTCTTCTCCTAGCCATTCTACTATCTAAGAGTTTTAGCCATCAATACAACATCTTACCACCTTTCCCTGTCTCGCACGAAAATTGAGGTATGTAAGGCGTATACATTAATATCAACTTATCTTGTTTTCGCAATCACTACATTTTCGGTAGCCCAATTGAAATTCGTTCAGAATCAAAGGAATTCGAAGAACGAATACAGTTTCCCTTGCTCACACCTACTTAAAATTGTGTCTATATTGCTATGTAATGCTTTGAATATCAACACGCTCCCGTTGCATAGTTTAGGTGGTTTAAAATGTTGCATTAACATAATAATATGAGTGTCCATCCACACACGGAAAAATCCAATGATATAGCAGACCAAGTGGTTTCAACGAATTTAGTAATACGTGTATACACCATTTTTTCTACCACAAAAGACAACAGAATTGTATAATCGATAACAGCCGCTTTTTCGCTTTATCGGGGTAAATATATCAAGTTCAAACAACCATTCTACAGGATATAACTGTCAATATGTAAAATAACTAGATACATTTTTGATATTAACTCCTGGACCGTAGTTACGACTGTGCAAAAATTTCCCGGGACGGTTATCATTCTATCCAACGTTAGATAATCACGGTTGCTGAGTGTTACTTATTTGTAAATCCACCTACCGTTTCATTTCCTCAAAAGTGTTTCACATATTTTTTTTACTATTTTAGGATGTTGACCTGATGCTAAAAAAAAGCATATCTTATTAGGCATGACTTGACTTCATCAGTTCTGAACTTTTTTGGTGCTACTGGTAGATTCTGCCTAAAGTTCGTTTAGCTTCTGTGTTTTTCGTCCAATAGCATATTTCAAAAATGTAATTATCTGCATGCAATTCTTCTTGATTACTTCTAGTGTAATTCTAAGTAAATCTCCGCACCAATTGTTTTTTCTGTGTGACGATGAGGACCAGCCAGATTATACCTACATTTATTTGTATAATCTGTAACCATGGCTTAATGTGGCACAAAAGGGAAAGGGGCAGTGTTATTCATATTTTATTTAGAGCATTCTATGAAATGTTTCAAGTACAACAAATCATTAACACAATTATTTTTTTTTTCTCGAAATATTCATTACTTTTCTTAATAGGTAGCAAAAACATAAATATTATATCCAATCATAATGCCTATATTATATTCAATTTAATTAAATAGGTACAAAATACTGAGATAGGTACTATAAATCATATTTTTCTGTTATTGTTTGATGAATGAGTTAAATAAGGCATATTTAATATCTCTTGCATAATTAAAACTAGTTATGCTCTCTTTCAATTTATTATATTCTGGTTTATTCAGATACAATTTGTAATAACTGTGAATAATATAAAATATACTAATAATTGGGGAATACATAATAGCAATAAGAAAAATGAAATAGTAAAAATAATTAATCGAAAATATTTTCATCAATGTACTGTTGATTTTCAATTTATGTGTCATGTGCCATGTTACATTTTTTTATAGTTTATTAAAATAACACTTTAACTTATAATATGTACCTTGACATTTGTGATTTTAGTAAAAACAATTTAAAATATTAATTAAAATTAAGTAAAATCTCTGCTTTCAGATTATGATTTTATACCTTAAATTATTGACATTTTTAATCAAATAAAATTCTTTTAAGTTCTATACACTGTGTTAATTATATATTATTATAATTTACCCAGGATAATACTCAAAGTAATTGCTCTTCAGGACTAATTAATATTTATAATGAAAATTAAATATAACTTTAAATTATTCACTCAGACATTGGTTGGTATTTTAATGTTCATATCAAACAATGTAAATATTTTATTTTTATACAGACATTTTTTCGAACCCACAATTTTCTTTTTATGTCTGTTTCTTTGAAATTGGTTGTTTACAGCATTGTGGTTGGAATTTATTTATTTTTTCTTAATAGTTACCCTCTTTAACAAAGATCAAACTTAAAAAAAAAAATCAATTTTATTATGGTTAAAAATATTTAAATAGAAATACTTATCCACATAGTAAGCAGGCAGGTGTGCTTTTATGTTTATAAATGTATATTTTTAAATAATTAGTGAACTATTACCATTTATTAGTAGTTGAATATATAAGGGATAAAACAACACAATTCGATGACCACTATTAATATATTTATAATACCTGATATTTCTTCACATAAATATAAACATTTATGATATAATTAATATATTTAGTAATAAAAACTAAATGATCCAAAATTAAATCACTGGTTTGGAAATCATCTTTTAAAAAACAATGGGTAGTAATAAGAAAAAATATAAAGTAAATTATTCTTTGAAATGAACAATCGTTGTAGTTGACAATGCAATCAGTTTAAAAACAGCTAAAGCATAAAATTATTTTTATATAACCAACCTTTAAGCTAAACATATTATAGGCCAAAGTGTATCTCAACATTTTCAAATTATAAAATAATTTAAGTACATTATACAATATACAGTACAGACAGTTATATTTACAAAATATGTTTTATAAAAGTATTATAATAAGGTTTGATTTTAACAAAGTAAGTTAATAATGTAGGTCAGGCCAATGAAGCGATTGTGCTGAGACCACTTACCTATAATTCGGCCATTGTAATAAAACACCACCGCCATGACGAATAAGGCCACTCTGTTGTCGTATAGTTAGACAGGACTGTGTTTGACATTTTTATGCGGACAAGTAATGATTGTCACACATACAAGTGAATTATTTTATAGTTTGTTTCAAATCAATAATAAAAATTATATCGAGCAATAACTGTTTTAAATTACAATGTAATCGTTAAAAGTTCTTGTATTTTGAACTGAACCGTGCTGGGATACATGTAGATACTTCTTATCGATGAAGTTTTTCATAAACTGAATTGCTCCGCGGTATACGAAGCTTCGAGTCACTCTGTCTCAGAAGGAACCAAAGTACAACAGATAAACGTATTCCCATCATACATCACTTATGCTAACAGTTCTGATCCAAATGATTGTATGGTGTCGTTAGCTTGGAACTTTCGATGGTAAGACTAATACAGCTTTAGCACGTGTCACTAAATAATATGGAAGTGATATAAAAATTCCAAAGTTTTATCTTGTTATTTGATTTTGAACATTTTATTTAAATTAATTTGAAGTACATTTAAGATACATAAATAACTTGGATTATGGATGTAATTAAACATTATAAATAGAAATTTGGTTGAATAAATACCCATATTTTTGAGTGAGACATTAATTTTAATATTACCATTTTGGAACAGACACAATGGTTACATCTTATAATCGTTGTAACGAAATTTTCATTTGTAAAGAATTTGTATAGTCACAGAATTAATATATTTTTTAGTAGCCATTCATCATTAAAACAATTCTGAAATCGAAATTGTTATTAATTTGTTATTTTATTTACCATATAATTGCTGTGGATGAAACAAGTGCGTACCATAATAAAGCTTAAATATTTTACTGTAAAATATTTAAAAATGGCTGAGTTAAAATGAATTGTGTTTTTAAAACGTATAAGAAAAAAGCTTGTCCCGTGAAATACATAAATTATAAATATTTTTGAAAATAGTTCTCGTGGATATACTGAGAAAAAATACACAAATTTAAAACATTACGGAGAATGATTTCGTCACTCTAAATAATTGGTAGTGCTTTCAATGCCATCGTATAAAACGAATCGTGTTAGATTGACGTATTTTCTTGTCACTCCGACAATTAGTGAACATAATCACCGATTGTGTCAGTATCCGAAAGAATTGCAGTTGGTATTTAAATCGTTAATGTCCTTCAATTCCTTTTTGTAGGACGGATAAACGATACCAGTGGTGATAAAAAATTGTATAGAGAGGCAGTGAAAAAAGCGGTCTGTGGCTAGGGACAGGAACTATTGTTACATGACAATATATAATATAATGTACAGTTTGTGATGATATGGTTGGTGAAACGGACTCATAACTGAAAAAAATATTAATGCTGGGTGCGAAGCATCCTGTAGCCATATTTTTGAATAATTTTGAAGACGAACGTACCAGTAAACTAGTGACTTAAATCTGAAGCGAAATGAAAAAACATGGAAAATGGTAATCCTAGAAACTGGCCGTAGCCCATAATCACAAAATATGAAACAAACACAACCCTAAATCCCAAAAATAAATACATTTACAAAAAAAAATATATTGTTAACAAACCATAAACGTAAATCATTAATTATGTTTTAACAGTGATATTAAAACGAGTTCAAATATTTAAATTTAAAATTACGTATGACTCAAAACATTAGAGCAGTCACCATATAGTTAAGAAATAAATATAATAAGCATATAATATAAGTGGATATCTGATGTACGTATGATTTAAAACAATTCATTCAAATTTCAAACATGTTTTAATTAAAAATAAATCAAAATACTATTAGATATAAGTTTTTACTGTAAATACACCGTACAGTTATCACAAATGATTATTGGTTATAATTACGATAAAATATGATACGATGATAACAAACTTCAGGCGATTGTAAACTTTCAACTGAACTTGATTACTGTTGTATTTGAAATATAAAAATACTATATATATTTAAGAAATAAATATAATAACCATCACATTTTAGCCCCCGATTAATGAGAACTTGACATTTTTCAGAGGCTAACCTAATATTTTATCCATTACCCAAAATCCCAATAAAAACATTATTATTAAATACTTGCCTTATTAATAGTAAATTATTACCCGGTGGCCATATCCCATCAACCTACCACCCCATACAAGACACAGAGGCGGCCGCCTCTCGATTACCACCTTCGTCAAGCTACTTTACCCATCCACTGTGTGCTAAAAATTATATTCATTAATGTATATCATATTATAATTATTAATTATTATGAAAACAATAATATTATGTTACCTACACATATTATGACGGCATAATATCAGTCCGCAGTCACCCGTTAAAAGTGTCTCAAACGTATACACTACAATATCATTATATTTTTCGCTTCCAAGTCTCGCATTTCTCGATCCTTGTCCTTATTAAATTTCCAAACGTGTCTAATAGTATTATAATACCGTATAAATAATTGTATAAAAATATATCGTAGTCACGGAAACGGGAGGGGCTGAGATAAAAGGATTATTAATAGTGGCGAACGTGTCGAATATACATGTACGTTCATCCGATATTTCGACTTTCCGGGGCGTATACTGACCGGGGGAGAGACGGTTTTGTGTGGGCCCGGTGGGTACTGTACGGTGTTGCGGTGGGGGGTCAATACCCTCGTTTTCACCGGAGCAATAAATTTTCCCCGCGGCTGACCGGCCTCACCGGCCCGTCCTTCGGCCAAAGGTTAAAGGATTTCGGGTCACCAAGTTGTCACAGATGACACTTATTGTTGTAAATTTTCAACGGGATCCCGACGGACCCAAAACGGGTCAAAGGGTCAATCACTGTGCGCGTACAGTTAATCATTCAACGCGTCGCACCGGCAGTGGTGGTGGCCATCAAGCGAAGCGCCACAAATCCGTTTCGTACAATAAATATACATATCATAGATATTGTGTTCTTTGATCGGAACCGCAGGCAATAACTCGGACAATTTAAGGATATTATTTATCAATATTAAATTTTATGAACACAATATAATTAGATATAGAAAAATGTAAAACGGTATGAATTTAGACTTTAAAATGCAACATAATCAAACTGTCATAAGCATGCAATACGTTTTTTATAAAGGGCCTCAAATTTCCTGACATACTACCTGCTATAGTTCTTGATAAAATAATCACTATTACTTAAAGTACGTCTTACTCCAAGAGTACGGTCGTATTCTATTAACGTGGTTGTAGTGAATCTACAAGTTTAATATTATTGTATTACAAGACTTAGGTACGTACCTATGATTGGCAATTCAGTACTCAAAAGATGAGTGCACATTGATCGATCATTTTGGTCATTCTTTTTTAGCACGGAAGTCAAGTGATATTATATTATAATAGTATGTTAAATGTGCCGTTGTTGATAATACACGATACGCATGGTGCAATACGATAATATTATATATGTGAAAAAAAACTGCTTGACATTTTGAAAACGTCAATATTAATGGGGTTGTTAACGAGTCGAACAATTAAGTTCCGTACAATATGCCGAATAGAAATGATTGATAATTGATGTACTATATATATAAAGAGAGAGAAGTAGTGATAAAACGCTTTTTGCAATATGAAATCAACGATAAGAAAATATGAATAGAGATTAATCAATAAAGTTCGTTCTTATGTTTGAAAGCCTGAAATGTTTTAATCACAGCACGGAAAAAAAGGTTCTGTCAAAAACAAATAAATAAACTAAAAAAAATAAAACCGTATTCGAAACTCGATATCTAGAAATTCTTCAGCATGTGAATGCATTTATCCGATACTAAATCAAAGGGTCCGTTTTAATACCTTAACAGGCTTTGTTGAATATACATACCAAATTAAACGATTAATTGTAAAAAAAATAACTTTTATAATTTTTATTAACTGCGTCCCTATTTAGCTTTAATACACACTATAAACGTCATATAAACTTAAAACTATATGTACATATTTAACGTAACAAAAGGTAATTTATAAAATATAGTAATAATATACCATTAGTATGGTTTATTTTTTAATCATCCAGTCTATATACATTTAAATGTTTAGTGCGGAATAAATAATTTATTTTAAGTACCTACCCCCGTGTATACATGTTTCATTCCCTTTGGATTCAGGCTACGTTTGTGAATGCTAAACGACTTCCTAGTATAAGTGTTCGACCATAGCTGTATAAATAACTTGTACAAAACATAACACTAAAAATTTACAAACTTCTATTTTTCAGAAACACGACATCATGATACAAAATTACTTTGCATATTGAACTTGCTTAAATAACCCTTTGTTTTCAATTAACTAATTCAAAAGTAGGTGTAATATGAAATGCTCTATGTGCTATTATATTATGTACATGGGGAAACGATAGACCTTACGATTATTCGTCAGATTTACACGAAGGTATGATAATATTTTGAGCGTGCAGAACAAGTTACAGCTTATTAAGATTCGCTCTTATTTCGCTGGATTGATATTTTTAGACTGTTCGATTAATAAACATACTCATTATTGATTGGTATATAAATAAACTTTAGATTTTGATGTTCTATAGTTGGTTTTTACTTTTGTCCCGAAGAACAGGAAAAAAGTAGACATTTTTATAAAAACAATTTTATGAAATTCAGTCTAAACTAGTCACTACCACTCTACTCGTAGACATTGGGTGACCTCTGGATCCGTTACTGGCATATCGTATCCATAGGTTCATCGTCTGGCTCTGACAGATCTCATACTAATGCGTTGGGTTTTTTTCATTCGATTCAAACATTTTGTCGAGAGACTTTACAACCACAAGATTTATAGTTCCGCTTTGCGGCTTTGGAATTTTTAGCGTCATGAAGATCGTTTTTTTCAGACAACTCTATTTTAGATTATTCAATAAACCACATTTTTTTCAATACCCATCAGTCGTATTTCTATTTCTATTTAATTTTTAAATCGTGACTGATTCACACTGATTAAAAATTAGATAACTTTATTTGCTGCTTTCGTGGCATACCGATTAGTCCATACGTAATTTTACAGAAATCCAATTTCACAAAACTCGATTAGTTGACACCCTGCGTAAGGTTAAAAGTTAATTAAACTTTTAATGACTTCTAGTTAAAATATATGATTATGACAATACAAGTAAATTATATGTATAAACAAAAGTTATACTATGAACATTACAAGATAAGTCAATTTATATTATTATAAATATTATTTTATGATATCTAGTCAACAATTACAAAAATGACATCTGTATTAAATTATTTATATTTTGTTCAATAAAAATGTTTTACATTTTATAGATTTTTTTCGTTAAACTTTTAAATTAAATGGGATATATTTTATCTTTTGAGCACTTTTATTAAATATAAGTATATTTTTATTTATTTCCACTTCGTAAGCCTAAAACTGATTTAAACAATAATTAAATACCGTAGAAACGTACATACTAAATACAATGAATATACAACATACTAAACACATTATTATTGAAATAAAAGTTATTACTCTAGAGTAGAACAATTGTAAATGAGGAGAGAATTGAGAATAAAGTTGAAGAGATTTTAACAACTGTTAAACAAATATAGGTAACTACCTGGTAAATAAATATCGGTAAATGTACCAAATTCACATCACAATACCCGTACTATTTCATTGTAGATTTCTTATAGTGTTTCGTAGCTACCATTGTAATTAAAAAAGTTTTTTGAATAACATAATTTATTAAAAGTATTATTTTCTTCTCTGAATATTGTTTAAATCTGAAATTATTATTCATACATTGTAAAGAATAGTAATTTATATTATACATCGTTCAATAAACTGAAGATACCTACAATGTTCATCATCAACTGACGGCAATGTAATTACTTAATTTCTTCAACATTTCAATTATTATAGATTGTAAGTTTCTAGATTTCTGCATCAAAACTATTTTTGTATTTTGTGAAATTATAATCTGTCAAAGTGTTGAAAGCTGTCCATTATTACCAAAGGCATATTTTGAGCGTCGGTGAAACAAGTAGTTGCCTAATTGGGAGATGGTGGATTGACCCATATTTCTAATGGACCTGATAATATAATATTTTGATACAAGCTTTTTCGAAATAATGTTGAACTTCTTTATCTTCATGAAACTTTCAGTAGGTAAAATGTATTTCTTTGTAGACTCACATAATAAGCCATTAACTAGTTTATCTATTTCTGTATAGGTTCGTCGAGAAAATTATCGAATTGACAACTGGATGCCAAGTTTCTGAATTCAATAATAAACTAGTAAATAGTTTTGACCACTTTTTAATCACTTTTATAAAAATAGTAACTTTCAGCAGTTAAAGTTGTAGTTTTTTTTTCTTTTTTTTTGACAGTTATTTGTTTTTACTTAATACGTAATATACATCTCACATTATGTTTGGTATCAATTTGATTTATGTATTTATTAAAAATAACATTCAACGGAAAGAGAGATATTTTGGATGGCACGTGTATTTAAATACAAATGTACAAAAAATATGAAAGTAAATAGCAGTAATAAACAGTCAAGACTCTGGGGTATTCAAGTTTGTTGAGTAAATTAACTACAGCAATACATGTTATGGTGGTAAGGATAAAACAGGATAGAGTTCTTTGGATCATGATATTGACATTCATTTATAAAGTTCAATAATTACTAATAACAATCAATTATTAAGCACTTTGATTCAAGGATGACAAAAAACAAATATTTAATGTTTATGATATACTTAATGACGAGTCAATACAATATGATTTGCATTTTAGTTAGTTAAATATAAAGATAAAGTAGGAACAATACTTTTTTTTAACAAAAATCGAGATATGTTTTATAATTAATTATATTATATGTTAATATTTTAGAATGTCTTATGTTGATATATCTAATTACTAAACGAGTGTTATATAATTGTATAGCTAATGGAGAATTTAGTTGAGTATAGCTAGTAGTATATAAGCTAGTTGAATATTACTAAAGATAAGTCACATTGTTGAATTTGAAATTTAAACATAATACTATCGTAGATACATTTCTCAAAAAAAATAAAATAAAAGTAAGAATAACTAATTATGCTGTTTAAAATTTTTTATTCATATTTAATATTTTTGCATTATCAGTATTATGGTTTCTTTAATGTGTTTAAAAATTAAATGCCATACCTCATTTTAATTATAAATATAATTAATTACCTACTATATTATGAAGATAAATTTAAATATCATTAGCAAGTTGAAAATACAACATAATATTCTATCTCACAAATATTTTATGTAACTCATCATGTTTATAATTCTGAAATTAAAATAAACTAATATAATATTATACTATGAAACATAACGAAAATTATAATATAATATAAAGGAATTAATTTGATATATATATAATATGTATGACATTTATGTATAGAATATTACACATTTTTATGTTTATCGTTTTACTCTATTATGTGAAATAATAATATTTGTTTAGTTGAGTTGTTGATTAAAATAGAACCGATTTAGTTCAAACGAGTTGATCATACATTAAACGATTGACTTGAGTTAATACACTTAAAAAATTTCAGTTGTAATAAAATT
>PVMI01041801.1:0-11840 GCA_008528875.1 Aulacorthum solani | reverse complement strand
TGCAAGTACAACCTAACTGCACATATAACTTTATACATTATTAATATATTTTAAGTGGTTTATTGAATTGAGGTGAATATTTGAAAAATCAGAAAAACATTGTAATATTATCACACCAAAAACCGCCTCCACGATGTTCTGCGAAAAAATGGCTGGCTATGTAAAAAATATAACAATTCTTCAGCACTGTATCAGGTATCCTGCATCTTCCCCGTATTTTTTTACGACCTTGCGTTATTATTTGTTATAATTTTTTTTTTCAAATTTTTCCCATTAACTTGCAGCTCTACCGACGTTCTACAGAAGTACACGGGAAAGTGAATATTACCAACGTGAAAATTAATGTTTAGGCTCAAAGAATCTGTTTAAATGAGGTAATTCCCTCAAAATTAATTAATGCAACATGTTCAAAGTTGTATGTGAATCTTGTTCTCATATTTTATTATCTCTCATAGATTATTATTGTATTATGCTATTATGCATATTGCATTCCTAGACTGTGTAACCCCCCGAGACACATTTTCGGAGCTCTTGAGTTATTATCACAGACCCTAGCGCTTAAAACGTACAGTATTTTTGAACAACAAACTTTATAGATGACGTAGTTTATAAACACAACTACCTATATGTATGTGAAATGCATTTTGTCTGTTTGTCAGAACGAGTTGAGATTATGTTTTACATGGCAGAAAGTTGTTTTAAACTTATATAATTAAACGTGCGCGTGCTATACAACTAATGTACAATTTCGGACAACACCTTCATTATTTCCGGCACAACTTGCCCATATTAAAGTAATCGATTTATATTGAAGTCATAGACTGTTATTTTACATTTATATCTATGTCATATGATACTATTTTACCACCACTGCAAAATCGGTGATCTATTCAAGTAGCATGCGTCGCGCAGCATAGTTTTAAAATATTCATAATATTATTAATATTTTTTTTACAAATATCAAGACCGTGGAACGTAATAAACTGTTACTGCACATAGTTTTAATTTATACAAAATAAATTTTTTTAAATCAATGTTGAAACAAACTGTATAGTGTCAAATATTATTAAATTAAATTATTAAATAACATTTCTTTTTAAATCGCATAATATTTCATAGGTAATATTAAAATATGTATAGTATAATAATATATATTATATCCTACTGTTAATATGCTTAGAAAAATAGATTGACACACTATGTCCCCGTTCAGAGTCTTTATTCATATGCAATCATTGAATTTAAATTATTTAGCATACATTATTATAAACTATAGTGATTTACTGTAGACAGACACAATATTTTGTTTNNTTTCTTCTATCAGTTTTAGTAAAGAAAAGTTTTTATTTAATACCTAATAGTTTGAGTTGCATTGAAAATATGTTCAAATGTGAAATTAACAATATCCAGGTACCTAGCATTGATGTTCACTATTTCACTTAATAGTAAAAAAAACATTAAAAAAATACTTTCCTATCAGAAGTTTTGACATCTTAAAAGAGGTAATAACTCATAAATCATAATACATCCTTTTTATGTTATGTTATTTCTGCAATTCCTTTTTTCGCAAAAGTTGAAACTCGGTAGCTACAATAAATTTCTTACCTAACTGTTTTTCTTTGTCTAAAACTTGCAAAGACTAAGAATATTGTGCCAACAACTTTTATATTAAGATGTTTTTTCAGTGCTGCACTATAATATAAAAGTTTTTTTTTAGTGGTTTGCTAACTTAGTTACTATATCCATGCTTATAATATTTATACTAATTTTGTAGTTATTTTAATAATTAAAATTATATAAATAGATATACAAATTGAAAAATTACCGCCAAGAATAGAAGAAAAATGAATATTTTTTTACAGTATCTGTATTCTATTATTTTAGAGTTGGTGTAAAATATAAGTATTGAAGTTAAATAAATTGTATTTGAATAAGATAATTGTTAGTAAAAAGTATTTAATAAAAAAAAAACTAAAATGATTTCGTTTATGTATCGTATTTTAGTGCTGAAATAGTAAGCAAGACTATCATTTGTACAGTCTTCTAACATTTGCAAAAAGCTGCTATAAAATTTGAAACAAATAACATACTTATAATTTTATGTGCGCAATTCATTTATCAAAAAATAAAGCATGTTTAACATTAATTGTTATTGGCATTATATTTCTATGTTTTTTTTTTTTATTAATGTGTATACGATATTATAACGACAGAAATATTTGTCAAAACTTATGTCAACAAATGTTGGGACAATTTTAGTTGTATTAAGGTATAACTATACTTATTGGACACTTATTAAATCATAATTATTACCAACACATTATGAATAATTAAGTATAGAATATTAACTATGAAGGCATTTAGCTTGAATACAACTTTCTGTTGTACCTCTTAGTATGCTTTAATTATTACTTTAGTTACTAAACATATTGCACATTTAGATGTATTCTTTTCAGAATTATACTAAGGATATGTCTTAAGCAAATGAAATAATATGACTTATATACATACATACATACATACATACATACATATGTATATTACATTTTACTATCTAGTTATTTCATATACTTAATTAGGTATATATTTAGTCAATTTTTTTGTGAAAATAGGAAGTAATAAAAATCATATTAAAAAAAATATAACATAAACTTTTAAAAATAATGTAAAGGTATCATGAATGTAATAATAGTTAAATGCAGTTAATGATGCAGTTTATTTTATAAAAATGTAAACAATGCCGGTATATATATATAATATACATAAAAGTTTATTACAACTCTTAGTATGCAATTTCCGTAGGTGATGTTATTTATGAAATATTTGATGAGCTTTCAATAGTATTATAAACTTGGTTTAATAGCAATAAATATCATTATACGTGTTATTGTTGTGGTAAGTTTGATATATTTGCATCATTAGAACGTCTAATTCAGCCACATAGGAGTACTTCAAACTTTTATTCTTCTCGTTGAATCCTTATAGCAAAAATATATTTTAACTTTTAAGTACATAAATTAACAACCTTGCATAATATAGTATTTTGAAAACGAAATCAATAAATCATGAATTCGAAAAAACTTATTTGTATTTTAATTATTATACAACTAAATGAACGAAGCATATTACTATTAAGATTTTCTTCTTTCTTTTTGAATGCAGATTTAATTTGTTTCTAATATCACCTACTTGTTTTTCGATTTCACTGTTTTAATTTAATAAGAACCTTTGAATAAACAAATTTAAATAACGCCCTTACAATAGATGTTTAAAAGAATATTTAATACATTCATTGTCTTCATACTTTGATTTTGATTTTATTGTTTTGATTCAACAATTACAAAAAGTTGTAATATAGTAATTTAGGTATACAAATAATTTAATATAATATAGGACACGGTAAAACAATGGTACATTTTTTGATTGGTTTTTACTGTTGTATATTTTTAAATTGTTTGATCGAGTTCAACATTTTGAAATTGGTTGAAATGTACACAAAGTCACTAACAATTTATGAATTTAAAGTTTTCAATTATAAATTATACCCAAGATATGTTAATTTGCTGTCATTGAGAGGTTTAATAATTAAAATATACATATCTTAAAGTTTCTAATTTTTGAAATATGATTTTATTAGTCTTAATATTTTCTTTTCATTGATTGAAAATAAATAGACAGTGACACTGTTTGTAATTCCTAGCACTCGTCTTAGTTTTAATTTAATAACGTATTTTGGATTAAATATTTCACCACAGATATAAATTTGTAACTGAAAGTATTTCAATATAATATTGTAGATATACGAGTAGTTATGTATACGGATTATCAACGTGTTAATTATTCAGAACAACAAAATTGAAAGAGTTTTTTGTGTTAATATTAGTAATATTATAATTAACTTTCACATTTCAGTGTATAAAAGATAATGAGTGTAATTTTTTTACGATTACGGAAATAATTTTTAGAATTCAGGAAGTATAATGTTATTATAAGATGATTTGCAGTGTTTATTAAGTTATTATTGACTACTAAATTGTAAAATTTTATCACTGATAGCTTTTGATAAATATTACCTCTTTCGTAATAACATAATAGAAAAATTGATTCAATAAAAAAAAAATATGATGATTGCAATTTAAGTATGTTTTTGTAGAATTCGTTTTGGAATTTCGTTGTTATTGCGTGTATTCAATATATAATCTAAAAGTATCAAGTACTCACGAATAATATTTTTAAATTACAGTAAAATAGCAAAATAAATAAAACCGTTATTTTTGGTTTTAGGGTGTGATTTCATCAAAATTTACTGTATTTACCTTTATAATTCTTAAATTTCTTCGTTACAGTGTAGACTATTTATGAAAATCTTTGTTTTAAATTTTCAATTCTTAGCTATGCAAGCTATTGAACATTTTATATTTTTTAACTAAGAAATAATTTAAAAATGTTTGAGATTTTGGTATACTTTGTCACTATTTAAATATAAAAGTAACATAATATGTACAATGAGTTTATTTTAATACCTACTCTTGAGTTATAAAAAATATCGTGTCTATGGATCTTTAATACTTAAACTGTACACGTAAAACACGAGTGCAATAGGTACTAAATCTTTCGAAATCAGAATAATATGCGTATCTACGTTAGTTCCAATAATTACAGCTGTTTGTATGCGGTACAGGGCATCTCTGAGTTGATTGGTGTCATATAACATCATGTCGATGAGTAAGTCTGGACGTTGTTTTTGTTGTTTTCAGCAAAAAAGTTGTTCGATTTCTAATAATTACCGACGATTATTAAATTTTATGCCTATTCCTTATTTACAATTGGAAAATTTCACAATTTTTTTTCAATGTTTACACACAACCACAAAAAATATTATTAATAATTCACGTTAACTGAAGATCTATCGATTGACTTTATTATTTATAATACTGTTTACCTAACCTAAATCCACCCGTCATGTCTTCAGTTTCGCTTCGGGACGGCAAACTTTTCACACAACCAACCCCACGAACTTCTGTATAATAACACATCATGGTATAGGTGAAGAACTTATAAGTCCTAGGAGGTTGGTTAGTTTAGGTATTAGATCATGCGGCTTATGATGATAAATACTGAATTATTCTTGAAAAAAATTCTTTTAGAAAATATAGTTAAATTTACAACAATTAAACTATTGATTAAATATACGTGTATGATTAAACATAGAAACGAAGTGAATGCTTAATAACCGATTTAATAGCATTTTGTTTAGCATGTCAACGGATATCTCGTGAGGACGACAAATTAACAGTCAGAAAAAGAAAACGGACTTAATAATTTCATTTATTAAAGGAACAACTCAAAACGAGTCAAAATGTTTTGAAAATTGTATCAAGTATAGTATGAATTGATAAAATAAACATATGGTGTATACTGTATATTTCAAGTAATCTGCAGTCATTCATTTTTGAATTACAACGAAATAAGAAAAATTGAGTAAATATTATCCAATACTGTAAAAATTTAAACTTCAAAGGCTCATAAAAAATGTATTTGACTTTTTGGTAAATTGGTTTTTTGGTAAAAATAGACAAACTTATAGAAATACTGTATTCAATTTCAAAAAAATAACATATAAAAACAATTTTGATGAATTTCTAACTCAAAATAATTTGACAGTTTTCTTGATTTTTACGAATTTTATCAAAATTATAAGATGAAATTCTCATAAAAAATTATGCTGGACTTACTCTCAACTTTTTTTTTTAATTTTCAGCTACAAAAAACTTAAGAGAAACCTAGTATAACATTTTCATGTTTTTTGACTGAGCGAAAATTTTTTTATCGACATAATTAGTTAGTTAAGTAAAGTTTCTGTTGAAGAAAATCGAAGCACTTTTAATGTCTCAAAAGGTGATGTCAGACACAAAAAAACACACACACACAAACACACACACATCATTGGAAAATCAATACATTCATCGCTTTGCTCAGAATCTAAAAATAATTTTAATACTTTATTTATTTCAATACAATATATTTTATTACCGAACTTAATATTCTTCTTCTTAGATACCTATAATAAACTAATACCAATTAAATATTACACGACATCATTAGTTCACTTTATAACTTCAAAGACAGTTTATAATTTATCAATTGGAAATTGATACTTTACGATAGTATTCATATGTATAGTTGATTTTACTATAAAGATGATTTATAGTCCTACTGGCATACTGCCCAACATTATGACATCACAATCTTTAAATTTCCTATTAATCATGATCTATGAAATATCACCAAAGTACTTTATCTTAGGGTGCCCCTTATGATAGGGTTACAAATAACGATCCGGACTCCAATTTCAATATATACCATATTCTATAATGATAATATTATGTACCTATGCCGGACTATTCTATAGTTTTAAATATTTACGGTTTATCTCGTTTCATGCAATAACACAAAACATCACCAAGAAAGCGGTACCTACTTACGTTTTATATTTTGTTTATAACAATAATAATAAATAGATAATTTTTCCAGTTAGATTTTATTACTAAATAATAATTATCGTTCAATTTTAATATATTGTACAATCAGTAATATAACTATAGGTCTTTACTTTTGTGCAAGCTGTTGTAAGTGAACCTTATTTTACCTGTAGTATCCTCATTCCTCGGTTGAGATTTTACGTAGGGTGGTAGGTAGGAAGCTCACCAAATCATGAGGATGAACTTAGTATAGCTTACGATTATTTGAAGATGTAAATAGGTTGCATGTCATGTGTTTTTTGTGCATACAAAAAAAGCTGTTTTAAGTTGAAGATTGAATTTGAGTGTCTATCCGATCTAGATGGGTAAGTTGACACTTGACTACGTGAGAACGGAAACGGTGTCTACTGGAGTAGCTGGTGTTTGTTTGTTTTTATTTTTTTATTGATAAAAGGCTCTTTGCACTTAATTGATTACATATGTTGTCTACTTATTATTATGAATATGAGGTTTTAAATCTTAGTTTAAAGTTTGGTGGATCTAATGCATTGGATGATGTTGTCTATGTACTGAGGATGTACATATTATATGTATTGTGGAGTATTTCGGCTAATGATTCAGGCTGGTTGTAACTTGTTCTGATGTTGCGACATTCAGTAAGAATGTGATTGGTGGTGACTTGTACACCGCCATTCTGCATATATTGGGGGTTCTTATTTGGCCACTAGGAAACTGTGGGAGATTTAAGTGTGTCCGATTCTGAGTCTCGTAATATTTTCTACGTCTTTCGACAAGGACTGTCCTATTGTCAATGCTATGTTTGATGTGGTTTAGTTTAGTGGAATGTATGTCCATTTCGGATGCCACCTTAGTTGGCATTTATTTGTTATTAGCATTTGTATATCTCTGAACGAAGTGATTTGTGTGAACGATGATAGTGTAGAAGAGACAGCGGTTTTGGCTGCGAGATCAGAGAGCTCATTTTTTATGATGTTAGAGTGTCCAAAAGAGTTTGATTTTGTGGTTATTGTTGTTTTTTAGAATGTATTATGTGTTTTTAAAATGTATTATGTGTTTTTTAGAATGTATTATGAGTTCATTTGGATGAACTAATTAGTCTATCTTTAATACTTGTAAAGTTTTTGAGTGTATCATCCATTTTTGAGACGTAAAATTATTAATATGAAACGAGCATGTGTAAAAAACCTACTGAAAGATAAGTATTCATATTCCCCGATTTACAAGTAGTTATGCTAAATGCTTACAAGAGCTAAAAATACGAAAGCACGAAACTGTCTGTCACGTAACTGTCTGTTTTTTTATATCTGTAGGCATAAATATCTTACAACATATGCATTAACATAACTTAGATAAAGGAGGTTATAGGTTACCATACTTATTGGCTATTTATCTTTTAAGTAGCATAAGGGGTAACATTTAAATAGTAATAATAATATTGTTTTTTATTTCTGAATTTGGAGTTTGCAATAATATATACGCATTTATTGAAGGATGGATTATTGTTTTTTGCTATTATGTTGTAAAAAATGATAACAGTTTTTTTTTTTATTTGTACATACTTTGACTACTTGTGTGTGACATAATGTACTATTATAGTTTAATAACATTATACAGAGCTTAGTTCAATAGGTACATTACACAATTATTAATTGAAACATAGAGACTAGAGATAAGTTATTGAACATTAAATGTATTGTTATGATTTTAATTCATTGGTCGACTATTGTAGGTACCTACTATGTTATTATTGTGTGCAAGTGACAGTAAAGTAAAATGCTTTTATAGTGTTAGTGTAATTTTTAAAAATCTTTTTTTCGTTTTTTATTACGCAATAATGGCTATAACTCGAAATGTCAATTAACCTTCGATGGTTTTAAATTTGAGTCTTTTACTTTAGCTTAAACGAAAATAATAGATTTTGTTACTTTTGCCTTGTATTAGAGGTAGTACTGTATACGCATTATATTGCAACTGTACGAATTATATATTTATATGTGAACTAAATTATATTTTACTTTATTAATTTCATTTAAATTGTAGGAATTTTTTTATTTTAAATTTTCAATGAAACTATTGATATTTAATTAGTGTTGAGTTTTGCAGCTACTATATTGTTGATTTGGCTATATAAAACTATACATATATACCTACCGGATGGGGAACAACAGGTCTTTCGATGAGATTCATACCCAGTATAATGTCTAGTAAAATGTTAGTACTTATTTATTTATTTTTTATACTAAAAAATGACATTTTAGATAATAATTTATTACTTAACAATATGTTATGATCATTAAAAATGTAAATTACTACAAAGTTATAAGCAACATATTTTGGTACTATCGCACTGCATGCTCGGTGTGTTTTAGTAGTCAGTGCTGCTAAATTTTTATGTTTATGATACATATATTTTAGTGGTAAAATGCTGCTACCAATAGCTATTGATTATATTACTCATGAAAAGATTTTTAAATATTTTTAACAAAGATTTAAAAAATTTAAGATTTAAATTCGTCTTAGGTTTTTAACTTAAAATAAATAATTATGTTGTTTCTGGAGATTGGAAAGGTGATTTATAAACTCGTCGGAAATTCGTCGTGCATTGGGATTTTTAATTTTCTCGTATATCACTAATTAGTGTATTAGTATGGTTATATATTACATATTATTATTTTAAGTGTGTGTATAGATACATTCTTAATATTCAACTGTGAGAAGACTGTTTAATATTCGATCACTTTTGCTATTATGGCATAATAATTGATGTTAAGCATCTCAATTAATTTAGGTATCTAATAAAGTGAAAAAAATGCTAAAAATGGGGTTAAATTTATCTTTACGTGTGCATGAGATTAAATTTCGAACATGTTGACGTATGCTCATAAATTTTAAATAAGCTGACAAAAAAATGTTGGATTGAGGTTTTATTTTTTGGAGAACTCAAAACGAAAAAAAAATATATTGTATAATTTATTTTAAGTTGACCTTTTTATCAGCTTATTATGACATAGCGACAAATTTAAGTCTATTGTTAGAAAATAAACTAGATACATCGATACGTTGGAATTAAGCTTTTATGATATGTTTATGTAAAAAGAGTGTAGGTTCCGAACTACTGTTATGCTTGTAACACAATGCGGAGTTTGTATAAAACATTAAATAGTGTTTATAAATATGCAATTTATAGAAAGTTAGGTTGTACAATTTAAACCAATGTTAAATCTTACAATAATAATAACTCAGATAAAATATTCGATTTCCCGAAGTTTGAATATTAGTATAGATACGACTAATTGATTTAACTTAAAAAATTAACCTTATATCGATGTATTCTTATTGTTTTTGAAAATTTGGATCAACTACTGGTATTTTAACGGTGCTAAAATGGTGCTCAATTGGAACATATTATAAGAATTTTACACCAGATTTTTTAGTGATGGTAATTTGTAAAATTTTGTTCAGTTAAATTCAAAAGATGTTTCGTAATTAAAACAATAAAATACCATCAATAAACTATATTACAGTTGAACTGATGGAACTAGATTGAACTGATTAAATGAATATCATATGAGAAACATATATTATTCTTATGCATGGCAAACAAAAATGCACTTTTGTATTTTTGTTTGTATTTTAAAGTTTTAACTTAAAAAATGATAATCAGAGGTAAGTTTTCTGTTGCACATTATGGAAGTCGTCCGTTCTTCGGAATTAAGCAGGCACTTTCAATGACATGCTAAATTTTAATTTAAAGAAAATTCAATGGATACGATGATGTAAGATTCTGAGCGGAAACTGTCTAACTTTGGTTACCAAACAATGATATTAATAATATTATTAACATTTCAACAAACGTGGGTATTATTTTTTAGTTTTTTTCCGATTATTATAAAAGACGAAAGTAGGAACTTAAAATGTTCAATGTTGACCCCCCAAAAGTACCAAGTAGATCTGATTTTATATCATCATTGAAATCTGCATCGAAATATTGATGATCAGAGAGTTATTTTGAGTAGAAAAAGTGTCTTGAGGTCCACAAAAAAATGTTAAAACATGTATCATTGTAATTTCAGTACATTCATCGCTACTCTCAGAATCTAAAATTCATCAAAATAAATAAATTTGACTTATGCGAGGAACCAAATACAAAATAATCAAATTATGGAATTAATAATGTTTTAATTATATAAATTAAATAATTTTTAAAAATTAACTGAGTAAAGATAATCATAAAATTTTTCAAAATAGCGATTGTAATAATTTTATAGTTTTATATTGAATGTTTCTAAAAAGAATGTTTTTATGAACAATGACTCCTACGAAGGTAAGACTATACTTCACAATTCTCCTTGGGTCTGCCAAAATTCTTATGGTATTTTATTTAAGAATACCACTTAAAAGTAAAAAAATATCTTTTCAACAATGAAATTTGATCATATTTTATGTTCATAAACCTGAACACGAATATGATGGTTCTCAAGATTGGTATATTTATATATATATTTATTAGATACATTATAGAAAATGAATACAACAAAAGAAATATTGTATTTACTTTTTATTCAGTCTTCGAAAAATTCTATGCTTTACGTTAAGTAATTTTTATATTTACTAAACTTTTAAATCCTATCTTTATTTGACCTTAATTTTTACATTTAAGTCTTTTTTTTTGTCAATATCTAGAAGTAGGTAAAAAAAATATTCGGTTTACAGAAATAGTTGCAGACTATGTCTTATACTGTTGTACTCCTGTCTCTTTTATTTAAACTTTCTTTCTTAATATTCATAAATATCAATCTGCCTATATACTTTTATATTCATAATTATATGTCATACAAAGAGTTATGTAAGTACAAAAAAAAAAACAAATTTTGTGCACAAATAAATACATCAATTTTATTTGAACATAAAAATGATATATAATTTGATTAAACTTGAGAAAGATATTAGGCTTTATGTCTTCTGTGTACGTTGTATTTTACCTTAAATGGCTAATATATTATTAAATTGTTTTTATTGTCAATAAATAATTTTTGTGGAATTTTAATATTATCAATGAGCTGGTTTACTTATAATTATCTTAAAGGCTCAAAAATAAAATTATCAGGTATGTTGATGTTAAGAAACCTACGAAAAATATATCGAAGTTAAGAAATTTGTGTAAGTACCTATTCAATTTTTTCAATTATTTCAAATCATCGATCGTCGTTCATTAATAATTACCTAATAACTAATAAATAATAACAGTTCAGATGATGGTAAATTGATATTTCTCTGAGATGTAATTTTGAAGAAATTAAATGTCCAAAAATTAAAAAAGTTACCTAAGAGTAAACA
>PVMI01041765.1:0-19015 GCA_008528875.1 Aulacorthum solani | reverse complement strand
CGAGATTTTGATGAATCTTGTCAATATTTGAACTTTAAATACACATAAAAAATAACTTTGTACAGCAGAGTGAAATCCACTTCCCCGGTTATTTTTATTTCGCTTATAGAAATCTGATGTATATTTTTGTGCAAACCCCTCTCCCACTTTTAAAAAAAATGTCTAGATACACCACTCAATCATGGTTTTTGTTAATTTTGAGCAAAGTAGTATTCACTACATTAATTTTTTATTTGATTTCATAAATAATATAACAATAATATAACATGTGATGTGTCAGACAATAATCGTCAAAAAGCCTTAAACTGAATAACAGCCTACATTGTAACATTACAAAATTAACATAAGTAAGTATACCAAGTACAAACAATTATTAACCAAACATATTAATACTTAATAATAAGGGACACAGCATCATTATATCTTATTTGAATAACCGTTATGATATTGTACTTTCTTTGGAAACGTTATTAAGTGTTAACATAAAAAAAATATCCTTTAGTAATCCACTAAGATATTTACCTTCAACCGCACAAAAATTTAATGGATATTCATACGACTGAGTAGTAATGAATGGTACTGTAAAAAAAGACACTTATTTACTTGAATAATAAATTCATATAGTTTTTTATAACTTATAGCTAAAAGTAAACTTGACGTATAATGCATTCTGCACCTATTAGCTATTACAAGAGACTTGATTTTGTCTATAAACGTACAATTTAGCACATTATTTAAGTTCAGATAAAAGTTTATTTTGTATTGTTAGTTTTGAATTTCTAATATCACAGTAAATTGACTTATTATCAAATTTAAAGTACAAAATATTATCTGTATTCTCTTGTCAGTTTTTTTTTAAACTCTTAACTGACATTAAAATAATATAAGAATAACGAATAAAACAGACCAAAAACACGGGTAATATTCTTACATGTAAATGTAATATAGTTTATATAAATTTAATATAAAATTAAAACTATCAACACAAAAGGTCCATGCTGAATTCAAATTTCCTATTTTGTACGTTTGTAAGGCCGAGACAACTCGTGCAGGCATATGCTCAATGATTATTTGATTAAAAAATATGAAATTACTGAAATTCAACTTAGAACAAAAGGTAATATTTTCAATAATATCTAGCAACATTTTTTCCTAGTAACGACTACCATACTCATAATGTCTCAGCAAAAATGTTATTAATATTAAGATTTAAAACATTTAAAAAAAAATATAAAATAGGCCAACCATCTGTAATATTACGTTTACAAAATATGTATTTATACTTATAAATAATATATTAAAACTACGTTGAATACATATTTTGTCTTTATATTTTATAGCTCTGATTAATCCCGCTGATCTAAAGTAATACAATTTTAATCAAAAAATTGTATGAACAGAATTATTTTGAAATACAAATTCTTTCTCATTTCAATATGTCATCATAAAATAAATTTGGACCTAACCTTACCAGTGGAGCCAGCGTAAATTGGTTCAGGCTCTACTTCTGAAATTAAAAACAATTTAAATATTTAACATACTATGAAAAGTGTTTTTATTTCTTCCATTTTTAGTGCATATTTTAATATCACCATATTTGCATTTTTAGAATTTGATACAATATTATATTGGAGTTTTCATATGCACTCCATCCACGGTCTAAGGGTATATACATTAAACAAGCCAAAAGCAAGTTTTTTTATAACCATTTATGTAATTATTAGCCTCGTTAAATCAGTAGCAATAGAAAAAAAATCAGGTACATTTATTACATGAACATACACATTTTATTAATTTCAAACTAATCTTGCATAAAAGTAAACGATACAATTTAAAAAAGGTTGTATTCAATATTCGAAATTTTCATTCAGTATTATTATACTTACTTTCCATTAACTTGATAAATTTAATAAAGTTATCTGCATATGCTGGTTAATATATAAACAGTTCATATTTATTATAATATAATGTAATATAATATAATATATATCTTATTTTTTAAATCAAATCATCTAACTAAGTTATTGATATTTTAATCAAGTACCAATTACTATCACATAAATTATAACTTACAATTTTTCTCTGCAACTATACTGACTAAATTAAAAAAAGTTATGATTTAAATTGTAGGTATATCAAAAAATTTATCGTTTCAAAATCACCACAAAACATCACATCAGAATTGTTCATGAGCGGGAAATGAAACAATAATTTGCGGGGATCCCTTGTGTCAATTAATTTCACTGATCAAAACTTTTAACTTATAATTAATTAACTACTAGTTTGTAAAAAGACCCATACCTATTGTGCCTTTATAATTTTTCCCATCAAATCTATAGTTTATATTTATATACTTATTATACTTACATTCAGTTATTGATTCTCTATTTAGTTTAGCCACTACATCTAAAATATTAAATCAATTATTTAATATAATTCTATTATCACTGTATGCAAGTCAAATACTGTCACTTGGTACATTGATTTATACTATTTAATGCTATAAATTATTATGTTATTCGAAAAATTATTATTCTCGTAAACAAAATAAATATAAATATTTCACAGGTATAACTTGAACATAATTGGTAAAAAATAAAATTACCATTGAAACCTTTTTGTAATAATAAGTCTGTAAATGTAGACAGTAAAAGTATATAGTTAGTAATAAATAATCCATACCTTTTACATCTATAGGGTCTAGTGAAGAATTTTCAAAAATTGTATACATTCCAGTTCAAATTATTGATTGTAGTTTTTGGTTAAAACTTAAAATCACGATTGCATGTTAAGCTCCAAATAATAATTAAAGTACTTACTGTAGATTTCAGGAAATATTAATAGGTATATTAGGTCATATGATAGGTCGTATCGATTTCGAATTTTCATTTTAAGAGGACTCTCGGTGCAACCCAAACGGCTCCCGTCGAAAAAGGTCTCACAAATACGTAAATGTCTTAATAGCTTTGATATTAGACGGTAATTTTTTTTTAAATTTACTTTGCATAAATAATTTATAAAAATCACTAACTCATTTTCAATTCATGGTTTATAATACCTATGGATTTTATACAATGCCAATTTTATTATTTACTTTGGATATAAAATGTATACGAACACCATCACATTTTTAACCACACATATACTTTAAGACAGTCCTAAGTTTGTATTCAAATGAAGTGGGAAGAAATTTGTGTTTGTCAAAAAAAGGAGCCGTTGGGTAAATTTAGTGTTTGGAAAAATATCGAAAATACATAATCACTATTTTATTACAAGCGTCATAAGTACATTTCGACGTAATTCAATACTTTTCACAACTTTGCATATTATAATTTACTATACACAATGAAATTTTCAAAATGTGTGTAACAGTTTTAAACTATTTATACGAAAAACCTATTCACAGGTTTTTTTATTTTTTATTAAAATATAATTTTTTCGTGCTGTTTTATGCATTTACATTTGTTTTAAAGGTTCCGTTCCAATTTCAAAAATTTAGTTAACTATACAACCAAATTTTGCACACAGAGTGTATTAATAATAGTTACAAATTCACAATACAAATATCAAAGAGCATTAGAGTCTTACTGTAACAAGCTAGAACACAAAAAAATTAAGTTATAAGTTAGTATTAGATAAATACCTATAGGAGTATTATAATTTACAATTTAATTTGGCATTATAAACTATGATTTTAGAATTATTAATATATTTAATTATAATAATTATTTGATAACTCAAATAAATATCTTAAAACAAAATGTCAATGTTGATATTTTTTTCTCGAGTAAGACATTTTAACATTTATGCGTTTTTGGCTAAGGTACAGTTTTTTTTTTTGACAAATTTTCAACAAGTTGATTTTCATTTAAATCAAGAAAAAAAAACAAAAAATTAAATTAAATTCCTACCAAAATGCAGAGCTAATAGATAATATTTTTCCACTACACTGTTATTGTACATCAAAACATATAGGTATCTATAATTCCATAATTTTCTTTGCAGAGGAAAAATATCTAGTAGCATGCTAATATATTTTTTCTTATCGTTCCGAGGATAGGTCGAAGCATATGGTACCTAATAGTTAATAATTGACACGGTACACAACGGCGGCGGCCAATACAGCACTCAGTATCAATGTAAAAATATGTTTTTTCAATAACTTTCAATGCTCAATAAAATAATAATAAAAATTATTACATAAATAATCTCTTGTTGATTTTCAACTCTTTAAAAATATCGTCTAATCGTGTTGAATACATACAATTATTATGAATGGACCTTATACAGTAATAAATTTACACAAATATATCATATTATTAAAAAATGTATTGAATTGAAATTGTATGAAGTGTAAAAACTTAAACTGTTAACAATTAAGCTTAACTATTATTTACCTTGAATCACACACCACGTTAATGGTTCCCGTCTAAAATCTACGAATAAATAAATTGAATATACTATATGTTGTGCACACATACTTACTATAGGTAGATAAATATATTAACACAGTTAAGTATGTAAAATATTTATGCATTAAAAAATTATACCCTTAAGTGATTAAAATGGACAATTTTCTTTATATTTTGAACATTTTATAAAGGTACCTACATTTTGAAATTTCTCCGATTTTACATCTTTCTATACACTATAATTATTTACTTATACTTGTTTAATGACGACTTCAATATTTGTCACAATTTGTCCTTATAAACACAATATATCAACCCGGATAATTGAGGCTAATAATTCTATTTCAAATTATTATAATATTTATTTATTTATTAATTAATTTACGGAATAAAAATTCCTTATTTAGTACAGCTTACAATAATAATACAATAGTTAACAATATTTTATAATAATTACATATATGAGGGGTGATGACAAAAAGTACAATAAATATAAATTATAATAATTAGGACATAAATAAAACTACATATACGATATAACATAATTGTAAAAAAGACATTAAAAGATCGATAACACAATATTAAGTGAACTAAGGAAGGTGGGGTCCTCGTTATAATTTATAATTCTTTTATACCTATTTTAAAGTCACTCGTGTTCCACATAAATACGAGTATGTCCTTCAGGATAATAATTGTTCAATTTAATTGTTTATTTTAAAATTGCCTTCAATATATCATACTTCATTACTATTCCTGATATATTTGTAAACATATTTGCCATTATTTCTTTACAATCTTTTCCATGAATTTTTTTTAATATTCGAATCTCTGGAAATTTATGACTACAGTCCAGGTCTCTCCGGTATGTTAACCCATGATTATAATGTGGTTTCGATTAACTAACTTATACCATACGAACAAATTATTTGCAAATAATCAACCAAACTAAAAAAATAATAAGCTTTATTTCAAACGGTGTGACTATTTTTTCATCGAAACTAGCTTTTCAATTCTTTGTAGCAAATCATATTTGCTTGTTAGTTAGTTAATGTTTAATTCAAACCTGATTTTGAAATTCAAACTTCTTACGTACTTCAAATTTTCCGCGGGTATAATAATTGTATGTTATCAATAAATTTTGATATTAATTTTCAAGATAAAAACATTTTTTTCAAAATAATTTTCAACAAAAAAGATTACTAAAAACTTCTCCAGTTATTTTATACCTATAATAGCAATTATGAATTATATACTTCATATAGGTATTATATATTCATTAATTTTTCTCGCTAATTATATTTAATATCTTATTCAAGTATTGGTTGTTGTATTTTATTTTATTTTTTTAAATTATAGGTACTTACAATAATTCACCACGTTAAAACTATAGTTGAACTGCCCGACAAATCCTAAAAAATATATTAAATGTAGTGATCCATTATGTTAGTCAAATGTAAAAGTCATAAGTATAACTTCTTTAAATTGATATGCTATAAGTAGGAATAGAGAATATTAGAATATGAGATCAAGTGTAATTTAATCTTCAGTTCTGTATCAGAATTTTCATTAGATTAATGATTATATATGTGGTAAGTAATGGAAACTCCCTAACGTATATTCCATTTCATATAGCACATCAAACTTTGTTAATGTTGTAACTTGTATTTCATAGAAATAAAAGAAAGTACCTAGGTACCCACTAACCTGCCATAGGCGTCACTAGGAGGGCTTAAGTTTGCTTTACCCCCCCCCCACCAAAAAAAAATGTCTTAGCAGTGTGGGGGCAATTATGTTCCCAAAAATGCTTTATTTTGCTATACAACATTTTTAAGACTCTAGCCTCCTCACTTAAAGGACTAGTAAGTTACCCACCTACTTTAAATATGTATATTTCATATAATTTTATGAAATTATTAAAATAATAATATATTCTTAGCAATTAGGGTGAAAAATTTGTTATAGCCCGTACATTAATTCACCACTATACACCACCAGATACTACATTATAATACAAAAATGTAATGAATATTAAATGAAGTTAAATAGCACAATTACGAATAAATTTAATAGGTATCTAACTCATAGTACGAAAAAATGGGCCCTATATGAGATATAAGTACTGGTTTGTAGAACCAAAAATCCTGAAAATAAGAATAACTAACTAATTATAGGTACCTACTCAAAAGCTATGCAGTATCCAGAGTAGGCAATTATTAGAATAATAAATAGTTTTAATGAATTTCTTACAATTATTTGCTTAATGTTCAAACATAATTACTAGTTATTTCATTATATGTTAAATGTTATTGTTGTTTTTAATAGTTATGTTTGAAAATAATTCGGTTAATTGTTTATTATAATGATTGTCAAAATGTTATTATTTTATTAATTATGATGAAATATTAATTTTTTGAAATCTATCACCATTAGTACGGTTATAAAATAACATTATAAATCAAAAGTCAGAATAGGACTTGACCTAAAAAAACTCGGATATTTACTTAAAATTACTTACCTGTAAGGTCTAAAATTTTAAATCAAATATGAATAGATGCAACTATTTTATTGTTTTTAATTATTACATATTAAACCTATTTACTCTCAGGAAATCGACAACAAATTGTAAATTATTATAGAAATAAGTATAATGATGGGTTTTTACTAGCATTTTCATACTGGGTGACTTTTTTTTAACAGTAAATACTCATTATTAAAAAAAATAAAAGTAAAAAGTATATTTTTTAAATATTTTCTTTACATTGGTAATTTAAAGCAATTACAAAATAATATTTTTAAAAAAAAACGTTATGTTTCACAAATGTTTATGTATTTTTATTTTTTGGATGAAAACTTTAACGTTTGCATCAAAGTGGGTTTCCGTGTTTACCTCAATGGCATAACCCAGGGGTCATGATAGGGTATCCCCATCTACGGAAATGTTTTACAGTTACAACAATGTTTTTTGTTAAATTAATATTACATCTATTTTCTTAACCAACACCATTTTCATAACAAACATTAGTTTCATAATCTTCAGCAAAATATTTTTTCTGATAATTATGAATGAGTTGTTAATTAGTTATAAGTTATTATCAATCAAATTAAAAATGTAGGTTGTCATTCAAAAAATAAAATCTTAAAAAAGGAATAATAAAAATTAGAAGGTTTTCAAAAATGTTTTATTGTAATGACTTCAAATTATGTTAAAAAAATATTTGCAATAACGTTAATACTTTTTGAGTTTTTAATTGTTTACTATTAAAATTAACACTCTTAATGGTTATATACTATATAGGTGCCTAATATTTATTTTTTAAATACTAAAATCATATTGGAAAAAAAACATACAACAAAGTATAAACAGATTTCAAAAAATAATGTTGTCGTAATTTTATAATTTTCAACTTTGTCAAATTATCTAATATATTTTGATAAAAATTGTATTCATATAAACTACCACATTATTTAAAGAGGACGCCACACTCACATGTGCTGTCTCCGTCTCACAGACGTACAAAAATAATAATTCTTTGATTATAACAGGTATAATGATAAATCTACCTATAATTATCAAACATAAAATATAAAACATGATTTATATCTGTATTTTCTTTTACAGTTACAATACCCTAGGTAACTTTCAAGCAAGTTGTGAGCATCAGTATATTATGTACATATTATTATAATCTCATGACAAAATAAGTTCTTCAAACCTCAAATCTATAATGTTGTACGTTTGTTAGATAGAAACAACATAAAATTTGTTTTCTCCAGTCATTCGCGTATTTTTATAATTTTATTTAATAATACATTATATTCCATACCGTTTGCACTTATTTCTTTGTCTTTTTCATTGTTGTCTTTGCCGTTATCTGTAGTCATTGTAAAAATTTTTTATTAGACAAACCTTCACAAATTTATCTATATTTTCTGAATTTTTTATTTTTATTTTTATTTTTAACTTCCAGAGTATAGGTACACCATGAAGCGAGTTTGAAAAAATCCTTAAATGGATTGAAAAGAATCATAACTACCATAAGATGCAAATGAGTAAATACCTACTCAATAAGCATAAGTATAATTATAATAAAATAACAACTAATAACTAATAAGCAATTACAATAACGACTAATGGCAATTGTTACTGATTATTATTATACTAACTTTTTTTCGAATAATTAGACATATAAATAAATTTTCCATTTTTACAATTTAGGAAAATACTTTTTTACAGTGAATCTTTACAGTATAAAACAAAACTACTGATCAGATTTCATACTCAAATAGCTTCAGCAGTTTCGGTTAGGCGACACATTCAATTTTACTCACATTTAACCATCTTAGGGGTTGAATTTTGGGTGGTCACTGTGACATATTGAATGCCTATGGATTTAACCCATCTAAAACTCTGTCAAAATTTTAAATGTGTGCCGATTTTTAGTACAGTTATTTGAATTGTTTGGCCAAATTTATAACATACAGATCCACAAATCTAATCATTATACCTAACTATTTTATTTTCTGTAACTTAGTGCAATAATAAAATAAAAATAGTTTTTTCAAGTTTCAACTATATTCAAATTTTAGGTGTTGAGTAAAAGTATGTAATAAAAAATAGAGCATGACACGATGAATCTGATTCTATTGACGAAAATATGATAAAAATCGGTCAAAAACTTTGGGTATGAAAAAAGCTGCAAAGCCCAACTTCGCCCATAAAAAATGAACAAATATAAAATACAATTCTATATTAAAGGTATAATCTCACTTTTAGTGTACCGTAGTTAACGAGCAAATCATTGTCAGTGAATCTAGCTTTGTCAAATAATTCGACCTATATTGGCAATCCCTAAGTCAAGAATGACGTTTAGCACCAAGTATTGAAATCTATATTTTTTAAACTACTCTCTAGATTTTTCTGATATCTAGACTATACATGTATATAACAATACCTGAGATCTTCGTATGCAATAATATTATACCATTGAATTCAAATTTAACACCATCCATTACAAAGACCCAATTGTAACCTACTGTACAGCAGAGCACCACCAACTTACCCACATTTATTACTTTTCCCTGTTATTTTAAGTACCTACCTCCCAAAAGTATCAACTATATCCAATTCTCGTCTATCGAAGTTGATTATCAGAGTATTTTTACTACAAGTAAAAGTGTTTTGAGATCAGTGTTGAGACTATTATCAAGATAAAAAATTACTCATCTATTATCCCATCTAGATAACTATTCTGGCATTTATCTTTTGGTTGTCTCAGATGACACATTTACTTATACATTTTGTTATCTATTTTCAATACTGTTTGAGACACAAAAAAACACATCATTGTTAAATTAACACATTCGTCTATATTATGACGAAATAGTTATTCATTAAATAAAATAGTGTTTAAAAATTATTGCCTGAAAATATCTCGATACGTTCTCTTCGTATCTTTTCGTTTTAAAATTTAAATAAATATATGAAACATTATTGTTATAAATTTAATATTAATTGCTAGTTTTACTCATGAACTGGTAAACCAGAGGCCAATAGCGAATGAACCACAACATCATAATTAAGTGTATTGATGGCGTATGGAAATAATAGAGTAAATTTTAAAAAAAGAAATATTTTATTTTTGTAAAATATTCACATTCACAAATAAATTATCTATAATTTTATAAGATGCGTCAGCCATTGAAAATGAACACAAGTTATAATTTTGGTTAGTAAGAATGTACATTGCAATATCCCAGCTATACTGCAAATGATGCCTTTCAACAACTACAGTCTTCTGCAATATATTGTTTATCGATAATTGTTACTGTTATTTGTGCGATTCGATAGATTTGTGTATACAAGTACTATAAACACAACATTCAAACAAAAATATGAAAGCTAACCAAATTAGGATGTTAATGAAACTAAAAATAACTTACTTGGAGGAATAATGGCTAAAAATTAAAATTAAATAATTTAAAACAAATAGTACAATACATGATACTATCTATTACTCATGGTATTATACAAAATTAATCATTAAATATTCTAAATAATATTTCTATAAAATTGTAATACATTTTCATAAATAAGTACATATGGCCAAAGTAGATATAGATGTAATTATTAACAAGAAAAAATAAAAAATAAACAAAATCAAGACAAATTATATATATATATATATATATAATTATTTAATTTTGACATTATCTCTTAAAAAAAGACAATAATAAATATTATATTATCTTTAGGGTGTCCGCAGTAGTAAAGTTTCGCCCTATCATAAGAAATACATTTTTCCTCTAAATAATATGGTTAACTCAATAATTTTTAGTACCATTATTATAACTTATTTTTATAAAAATGTACTCAAATATAGATACATTTAACCAAATTGAATTATAATTTGACAACTTACGTATATTGATCGGTTCCATTACAGTTTCTGCAATAATTTAAATTGTAAATACATACTGACTACGATTTATATGAGTATATGGCTAATATTTACTCAATTTTCAAAAAATATAAGATCATATTATTACTCAAACATATTATAATATATATATCTCATTTAATGTTCAACTGATTATTGAGAAAATGCATTAAGAATTGTGAATGCATTTAAAAATAAAACTAATATTGTGCAAATATATATATATATATAAATATATTCTGAATAATGTGCAATTTTTAATTAATTACTACTATTATATTTTAAAATAGATAGTACATTTCCTTATGAAATAATCAGTAGCTACTCTTACCGTGACAGACTAGAATTACAATAAAATAAAAACAAAAATTAACTTGTAAATTTCGAATAAAAAAATATTAAAACAAAGTTAAAAGTACATTTATTTTTTCTACTTTAACGAGGCGTTCAAAAAATAATAAGATAAGATACAATTATATTTCGCGAAATATTATTCTGGTCATAAAATAAAATGTGTAGCTTATTTACCTTTAATAGTACAACTATATATGTTCTTGGTACTTTCACCTTCAAAAATAAAAATTAAACAAATTATTTCATTATATTTTTGTAATAATGAAGTTTAATAAATTATCATATATGCCTACCCATGTACAGTATACACACGTGAATATACTATACATATACAATAAGTCAGGTAAAATAACGGCAGTCTTGAAAAACCCAATAATAAGCTGGACCAGCCGAGATTGTAATGGTTTTTATTCAAACAAACAAAATTTCATCCACAAAAAAAAAATTAATTTCTATAAAAATTATTAAGAAGATTTTACATATACATCAATAGGTCAACCCATTGCTAAGATAATAAAAGATTCGTCCGTCCTAATAGCCTTTTTATCCTAAATTTACGTAAATACCTAATAATATATAATAACCAGTAAAAAAAATTAATTAATTACACTTAGTTCTTACTTAGTACACGTGATGCATCACTTATATATTTTCCATATTCATTATCTAAAAAATAAATTATTACAGTAATATTTTATAAATGTGTATCAAACAAATAAAAATTGTAATTCATTTTAGGAACTTGCTTAAAAGAAATAAATTATAATTAATTTTAATTAAAAACCAAATAACTTTATAAGAATACATTGCAGATTCTCAGCTTGTAACAGGTTTTAAAATTATAGTTATATTTGTACAGGCAAAATATTATTATTATATTTAAAAACTTAATCAATTGATAAATAAACAAATTATTTAAGAAACTACTCCACCCGTATATGTTGTCTCTGTCTTACAAATGCAAGACAATTCAAAAACTGTTTTGGGTGGGAAATAACCGAAAAGTCTACAGTCATAACCAGAAACGAAATTCTCACCACATGAAAAGGAAAACTTTAACTGTTAAATACCATTTTTATTTTTTCGATATCGAGACAACAAAAAAAGTTATTCGAGTGCAAAAAAACACAATAATAATGAATTTTGAAACAATAAGAACTTTTTTCGTATAAGTCATATCAAAAAAAAAAAAATAGACATTATTTCACAGATAATGTTCTCAACTATATTTTAGTTTCCTAAAATTTGGAGTCTTCAATATCATTACAGCCTGACGGGTCCTATAAACAATTTTAGAAATATTATACATTTTTAAGACGGAGACAACATATGCAAGTGTAGTGTCATTTTAATATAGGACATAATCACATAGGTACCTATGAGAATTTTCAGTTTAATCCATTGACACCAACTCTAATATTGTAAATTAATGTAATATTGATAGCTAATAAGAAAAAATGTCGGTACTCCTATATCACCGTTATTGAGCTGCTGCCGAAAATTCCTGACAAGCAGGGTATACAGTCGTATATTTGTAAGATAAACAAGGTTTTTTAGACTAAAATACCAAATATGTAATAATAGTACAACAGTAATATATTGCACGTAATAAAGCTATCGGCGTTGTTATTTATTTTCAAAGACAACTTTAGTAGTTTATAAAGAAACAGCTGATTGTAATTAATTCTAATACAAAGGTAAAAGTATAAACGTTAATATATTTATTTTAAACTTAGTATCTACGTGCTCTACTTTAATCTTAGTCAGTTTTAAGAATTTGTGGTGTATTATTGTTAACCACTAAGTTATTTACTTAAAAAATAAGTACATATACCCACATAAATATTGATGAAGTGATTGACGAACTAGCCATCAAAGAGAGGAAACTTGATTTTTATAATATTTTTTTTTCTATTTTCTTGCCTTATACAAATAATCAATGCGACATACCAAAAATAATGATTAATTGAGTACCTAATATACATAGTTGGTATTTTAGAATGCCGTGTACTGTGTGCACTATATACAGCAGTATTGTTCAAACTGTATTCATTGAAGTCCTAAGGCTTTGCCATAGTAATCTAAGGGCTTCGTGGTCATACTTATAACTGAATTAAATTTAAACAATATAATATTTGGTTTATTATATTTATTTTATTAATTTGTAATGACACACATATTTTGTTTTATAGTCAAAAACGATGTTATTAGATGGTTGTAAATTATATTTCTTTTATGGTTAATATCGTATATGATTATAAGAAACAAATTAATAAACAAATCTTTCATGCTTCATTTTTCATGAGAAACGTATTTTCGAGTACTTCAAATGTTTGGTCCTGCATAGAATTTTCTTCCAACATAAGGGCTCTACGAAGAAAACAGTTTAAGAAACGCTGTTATACAGTAGAAAATAAAGCATCAGAAACTTCAAAAGCGGGTTGGGGGCGATGCCCCTACTTCCACGTATGTGAATTAATTCCTTATCCCCTTCCTCAAACAATTCCTAAATACGCTTCTGTTTACGTCCTACAAACTATTATAATCTTACAACTCACACAAAACACAATTTAAATTTAATGGGCATCTTATTCATATCTAATTCCTTAAATTACAATTTAAATTATAAATAAATAATAGGTAATAATCTATTGATGTACCTACCTGGTAATGGATACAAAAACAAAGTGTGACACTCTAGAAGTAAAATAAAATTTTTTAATACTAAATTCAACTTTGCTTTAAGTTGTAAAGTTAAATATTTCATAGTAAAAAATATATACTGAGTGATTCTAGTTTTTAAAATCATACGGTACCTTACCAAAAACATTTTTTGTTTTTTTTAACGTAAGTAATAGTTTTTTATTTAAATTATGAAAAATATAATTAGTTTGAACACAATAAAACTTTGAGGGTTTTAATCACTTTATTCGAATTAAATGATAGTGAATGGAAAAATGATTCCATTTATTTTAAAATTAGTATATTGCGTAGATAGTAGTTACCAAGATAATGTAATAGTTTGTTAATTTACCTACCTATTATATGTAAAATATATTTATTTATTTTTAAAACTGTATGAAACTTTGTAAAATATCTTTACAACTATTAAATAGTTTAGATGCTATTATGCCATAGATACATTCAGAATAGTTGTCTTATAGCTAAAATTTTATTAATTAGGTAATAAATACCGAAAATTAAAAATGATTATTTTCCTATTGGCTATAAAAAAAATTACTAACCTTTTTTTATGATACATTGAAAAACCATTTATTTAATTTAAATGAAACCCAAAACACCAAATTAATATCATTATAATAAATTACCTTGAATCTCACACCAAGTTTTGGGTGGTAACATACGTTCTAAAATCATTCCATTTTTATAAATATTTAAGTATTTATATTTTCGTATTATGCTGTATGTAATATGATAAGAAATATTTAAATGACGTATTTACGTGTATAACTTGGCCTAACATAGTGGCCAACTTATCTTAAGAAAAAAACCCGATATTCTGAATTTCCTTTGCCCTATTTCTCAATCAAATCGTACGTAACTGACTAACACTTCCAAGGTGCAATTTTATAATATTCATAATTTTCAACTTCGAGAATTTCTAAAAATTAATACTGGCATCCTTTAAGTGTCTTATCAATCAAAAGCAAATAGCTTTTCAACCTGATTGTTTGTTCACCAGCCCATTATGCAGTAAACTATGAAGGTGGATTATGTCGACCACAAAGTCAACATGCTATAGTCTAAACCAATCCTTTAACTGCTTTATCTGGCATTAAAATTTATCGTTATCTCATGTACAAGTAAAAACAAAATAGGAACAAAATTCCTAGCCACAACCAAATCCTGGGAAATGAGAGAGCTGACGAAAAAACTCGTCAAGCAATAACCTCCCCCGACGCTATTACACTTAACTATTTTACTCTCAACGACGCTAAATCCATAACGAAAACAATCGCAAATAATTTATGGCTACGGGAATGGAAAAAAGGCACCTTAAAACTCAATCAAATCAAAAATAGCATCCACTCATGGCCTTCCCCGCCTGACTTCTCAAGAAAGATGGAAACTTCATTAAACAGAATGCGCATAGGACATACACAGCTAACACCAGTTCCTGATGAAGAAAGAAGATCCACCCATATGCGCCAGTTGCGGTACACCCCGATCGATTACACACATTATAACCGAATGCCGTTCTATTGAAACGGACAGACGCGAAGCCGGGGTTTCGGATGTTATGTCAGAGGCTCTACACCCAGACAACGTGAGTCACATGATGTCCTTTTTGATCAAGACTGAACTTGTGAATAGCTTATAATTTTGTATAATCCTTTATAATCTTCATATGTATTTTTTTTCTCTTTTTGTTTTGTAATACGTTTATTTAAATTGTGTATAATATTAATAATATGTTAACACTTGTATGCCAATGGCCATAGATGCCGAGGCTTATCTTTAATAAAAAATTAAAAAAATAAAAAACAAAATAGTGAATTAAAATAAATCAAAGCAAATCAATACACACAACATACACACTCAAGCTGCAGGGTGTGACATGGACCCGGACAAACACCGTTGGAAATAATATTCACTTCTCTGCTTACTTCTTTTGCCAGATACCAACTCATGGCACGAGACACCGGCAAGTCCACTCATAGCTCATGACATAGCATACAGTCAACATTGACCGGTAAAGATAAAGATTATGTTTTTATTTTCTTAAAACCAAACACACATTGAAAAAATTATATTATGGTTTACATACCGGGTCTTTTAACGAGGGATGCAAGATAAGCCAAATAGCTAGTTCCATAACCTAAAATGTGTGTATAAATCATATATATTATATTATTAAATAAATACGTATAAACATCACTTCATCAAGTGATAAAATACAAAAGTTTTCAAACTGTGAACAATTAAATATTTAATAATTACATATAACCTATTTTTTAGGCTAAAATATTATAGTTTCACTTTCTTGTGATTTTGAATTTAGGTAATAGTTAAAATCTCTTACAGCTACTATGTAGTGTTGATGTGATATGCATACAGTGAGGATTTGGCAAAATAAAAAATCTTAATACAAAATACATTCTTTTTTGGTATCTAGACGTTCGATAGGTACCATGAATTTATATGAATCTTAAAAGTTCATCATTTACCGAAATCAATTCCCTATCTCCAAACAATTCAGTCAAGACTTTTGATATGGACCTAGCCACCAAGACATTATAAACTTAATTTAAATTCTGAAAAAATTTGAATTTATATAAAAAATAATGTTATAGATATAAAAACAAACAATATACTAATGGACAAAGTTCCAATGTTTTTATGATCAGGAAAACAAATTAAAATAAGATACTTGATAAATTTATGTTTACAAAAATATTAAGATAGTGAATTGAAATAGGCACATAAAATATACAAGATACTAAAAAAAAGCCTCAAAATTGTACATGCTTTTTAGTGGTTATCAGTAACTCGTGTGCAAAAAGAGAAGACTCGGTATAAATATGTCAGTGTCAAGATCAACATGCCTGCTGTTGCCAAAATAGGCAGTAAAATACTAATTTTGACTATAGCGTATGGGTTATCAACAATATTCGTGTTGAACGACGTTAATGTGTATATTACTGTAGGTATAATAATATAATATAATGTTTTGTATGATGTGGTATACCACAACGACTGCACAGCCACATATAATGTATTTAATATAATGCATAATAATATAAAAGGTACACTTGTAGGTACCCATTTCTAAGGATATCTTGATTTAATTAAACCATCAAAGTACAAATTATTAAAAAATTTAGTATCACCTAAAATATCTAGAAAAAATCCATTAGGTGCATTTATAAAATTGTATTTATTTAATCAATTACATCAAATAATCACTTACTATTCAATAGCGTTTTTGTCTTATAGAATTCAACTGCAATAATCAATATTGTATAATTATTCAAAATTCAATTAGGTGAGAAGAAATTATAATAAATAATAACTGCATTCAATGTCACTTATATTAGTCTAATATGGCTTGATCATACATACTTATAATATTATTTTATAAATAGTAATTTTAATATATACCAACAGAAAAACTTAATTTTTTTTTAAGACAATCTAGAGACATTACATAAAAAACTTGTGCATCAAACAATCGGCATGAAACAAATTTTAAATTACAGGAAAAACAAAAATAATAATAAACTATACAGTTTTTTCACTACGATAACAGGCCAGTCAATATGCTTGTGTGCAATTTTTCTACTAATTTTAACAGTAATAGAATCTGTAGACTATAACTGATAGCAACCATTTTCTATAAACAAAAATATATTAGATTTTTGGTTACAAAAATAAAAATCCTTGTGTTAGCACCTTTTTAAAAGAAAATTTTTAAAAATCTTTTCTTATTTCGCATCTAAATCATTAAAGAAATTACAATTCTAAATCTAAATGTCAAGTTCCTAAATTTAGTAATTTTTGAGAAGTAGAGTCAGTGAGTGAGTGAATGATATTTCATTTTTATACATGTATACAGTTGCTGTTACAAGGTTAGATTAGGTTATTATATTAAATATTGTTTCCAATAAATGTGCATGTCTAGCAGTATTTTCTGTTATTGCTATTTGACAATTGTATAAATAAAAGTAAGTAAACAGTAGTAATGAGTTTCTAAATTTTTTGAACATATTATATAAATGGGTGTAACACTATCATATCATAATATATTATTAAATATACTTACCAATTTTCGTTTGAATGAGTATTATGGCTAGAACGAATTAAACTATGTTATTTTTCATAACGTTTAATACTCTTAAGACAAATTAATATAGTTACTATGTCAAACATAAAAAGACCTTTAGTTATGCTTAATATCATTAAATGTTCAAAGAACAAAATTTTATACTAAAAAACATACAGTATAGCGGGTATACATTTTTTTTTAATTTAAACAAATGAAAGATAAAAATAGAATCAAAAAAATTAACCAGAGCTCGAAATTTTTCAAACCCACCTAAAAATTAAAAATTATTAACTAAAAAATATTCATTATAGTGTCCCAGGTTCACCAATCCGAAAGGAATAGGTACGCCATCTGTTCACATTTCATAGTTGATAAATAATAAACGATCACCTAGCTATTTTATATTTTTAAGTATTTTATAACGATAGTACAATAAAATAACAATAAACATTTTTGAAAACATTTTTTGAATAGTAAAAGACCTCAAATAGTTTCAACCAAAATTGTTGTGTCTTTATACATCGAAAACTGATCAAGACTTTGCATGTTTTGATATTATGTTCTCTGTCGTTTGCCCGCTTACAGGTGTCATTGATAGGACAGGATGAGTACAGTGAATAATAATTACGAAATAATACACGAAAACTTAATAGTTTTTTCACTTTATATTAATGCTTCAAGAGTGACGTTAAATTCAATTACAAATGGTAAAGAGTAATTAAAATATTCGGTTCAACAAATAATCTAAGTGTTTAGAAAATATTTATGATTTAACTATTTATTTTCTAAGTCCAAAATATTTCGGTTTGAAATATTCTAAGTTCAAATAATAAATTAAAAAGATCATCTTGCGTGAAGGTGCTCGCACTAGCTTGGCCGAATCACGTCTGAAAATGGACAGTTCAGTCTCCAAATTGGTCATATTTCCAGACCCTTCCAACCTTACCAAATTGGTCAAAATACACAGCCACACACAGGCGCGGACTTGCTGGGGTGCTATTATGCTACAGCATCCCTTGCCCTAA
>PVMI01041758.1:0-10121 GCA_008528875.1 Aulacorthum solani | reverse complement strand
GAGTGAAGGAGGCGCGCCACCCTTTGAAGAGGGGTGGAGGGCTACGCACAATGGGTAGGTGTCAGGACTTTTAGTATGTTTATAAGTGAGGTATGATCTAAAAAAAAAATTTAACTCCAGCTTTCGTTGAATTAGTTCCAAACTTTGTCGATTTTTGGTCTAATTTGACTGGGCTAATAATAATAGTAATAATAAAGATCGTTAAAAATTTCGTCGACTGTTGCTCTGTGTATAAATCTATTCCTATATGCTCTACATATTGTTATTATGATACGCAAGTGCAAACCTAAGGAGTTCGGAAGGTCAGCTGACCCCCACAGTTTTTTGCTTAATAAATATGCATCTCTTCGACTATAATTATATAAAATCATGACGTTTAGCGCCGTATCGAAATGTGAGTACCTACCTGTGTGAGGGTGCTCCACTATTTCTTTCAAACACCTACACGACGAGCAAGCATGCACTTCGTAAATTGCTTATATTGAATTCCTTATCACAGTCGATTGTCTTATTAAGTTAATATACTATCATACAAAAACTTAATAAAGATTTGTACTTATTTCTATGGCGATACACAAAGCGTTAGGCAAAATTAGTTAGAAAAACATTGTAAAAAGCCCAAAAACATATCTAATGTAGAAAAAAAAGTTTGAAATATGGTAATTTGAACTTTTTAATAAAGTATGAACTACTTCATTTCTTTATGTAGACAACATCGAACAGCCTATTTTTGACAAAATATTAACTACAATCTGCAATAGTACAATATGTCAATATGTATACCGTCGTATACGAGTATACCTACCACTGTAGTAAAGCCGTAAAATGATGTTGTTGATTTTTACATGAACATTATTTCCAACACTGCAGCTACAAAAAAAATACTTAGTATAAGTACACTAATTGCAAACCCACAATGCCATAAACTACATTAACAACTTAACCTCAGTCGTGTTGGTATCAAATGACAAATTGGTATAATAATTAATAGTATAATAGCTAAAAAAGATGTTGGTAAGTATTGCACTTTGAATAAATTCTTATTGGAAATAATTATGGAAATTTAATGTATTTTTCGAGAGTAAACAGTTAAAAAAAAAACAAATAATGGCATATACACCTAAATGTTTAAAATTACAAGCAGGATTTTTCAACGAAATGTTAAATATTTAATAATAGGTAAATATTGATAAGCTTATACAGTTGTACCACTCAAACATATATTCAGATTTATAGGGTCGTACCCTAGAGAAGATCTTTTCTACATCGTGGCCGTACCTTTCTATCAAAATTGCCCACTCAACACCTGTTGGCTGTTTGGCCCTCACTTTTTTTAATCAACCGAATAAAATTTAATTGGTTTTAAAACCCAAACAGTGTACATTTACTTAATTTTTAACTGTTTTCATTAAGATGAAAATTGAATAATTGAGTGCACCTTATGTTATAAATTAATTTCCAGAGCTTGAAAAAGCTTTAAATAATATGCATTCATGTGCATCAAAAACCTTGAAATTTACACTTAAGTGATACGCTCTTAAAATATTCGACGTCATAAGCAAATAATATATGCTTTTTTTTGTCAAAATATGCTAATATGCTCTTATAGTAATATCACAGAAAGTAATAAAGTCTAATCCAAATATACTTCCTCTTTAGAGGATAAATAAAATTTATATTTTTTTAATTGATCTATTTTAAACTCAACTGTGGGTCCGTGGCCATTAGCTGTTTGAAGATTTTTAGTTGTGGTTTGTGATAGGGTTGGAATTAGCGGGTTTGTAACACGTGGGTGTTGGTGTTTGGCAGAATTTTCTAGTGGGCACCCGTAGGTATATGCCATGTCCTTGATGTCCGGTTGGGGGTGGGGGCCTTTCTCTTACCAGACACTCTGACTGCCAGAAGAAAAAGTGCCGTCCGTGGCCGAGGTTCGAACCGGCGACGGTGAGCATAGCAACCGCAAATAAAATATTAAAATACCATAATATTCTGAACATTTTGGTAAGATTTTTGGGTATCAACGTTGGTACAATTGATTTCCCAACAATCGAACTGCTGTTATCACGTTTCGAGATATCTGATCTAACTCTCCGCTTACATTGCGATTCCCGGTCCTAAACTGTTTACAAACAGATAAGAACTGAGTTCGGTTGTAATTTTGTTGTTTTCGAGTTTTCGACTACTTTATGTTTAGGTTTTGTATTTTCCGTTTAAAAACTGTTTAGTTGTTTGTGGTGCATAATTATTAAGTAATCCTTCAACATGACTGTGAAGAAAAAAGTAAGTACACCGTCAGTCTAGTTGACAATGACTATTTTTCTTATTGACATTAAAGGTTGTTGATCATTATTATTTATGTTGCTAAAATGATTTATTTATTTTATCTAATCATCAATTTCATAATTCATAATTAATTTTATTAATGAAATCGTACATATTTTATCCCAAGCTCTTGTTATTAGAAATGTTGATATGTCTTGTTTGACTATAACAAGTATAAATAGAAGTTATGTACTTGCTCATTTTTAAAAAGTATTAGGTACCTATGTTATGAAATGTTTACGCAATTGTATAAAAATGGTTTAGGTAATTGTGTTAATTCCAGAATTTGTGTAAATATAAAATATATTGAGAATAAAAATTAAATTTCAAATTATTGTATAATAGTCATTGAGTTAATGTAATGAAATAAGTAGAGTTTACAACTTAAGTGTAGTAAGTTTTAGTGTGAATTTTGCAATACGTTTTTGAAAAAAATCCCAGTATCTTATTGTAATTGAGTTTCGATAACTTGATATTCAACTATTTGTTGTAACATGGGCGTCATATTCTTTAAATTTATTGAAAACTGCATTATGTTGGTCAATATTATTTTATTCAAATATTAATTTATCTACTACACTAGATTACTCGTTTAAATACTCGTCTAGCTAAAAAAAAATAATTAATTAAAACAAATGATGTTGGATTTATCTCTTATTTTATATTACTTGGTAAAAAATATTAATTTTTTTTTTTTTGAATGAAAGGTATTCACTTATCAGTAGGTATAGCTTACAGTTTTATGTATAATAGGTATTTCATTTTTTTCCTAGGTAGATACTTGATGTAAATATTTTGATAGGTAAATCATATTTTCAATTATTGTGTATGTAGGTTTTTGAAGTGCATTTTACTAACTTGCTCAATTCTTAAGATTTGGGTTTTTATACATATTATTTTATTGTATTGACTATTGAGTATGTATTTATAAAAGTAAAATCATAATAATATACTAATAAAATTAAAATAAAGATATTTAGTAGGTATTTTTCAATGTTTTATATTTATTAAAGCATACAAAATACTTACATGCTAAATTTACTTGCTATTCACTAAAAAAATAGTTGAAACTTACAGTTCTTTATGCCGTTTATTTTCAAACTCAATGCTCTGTAAGGTCTTAGTAAGATAAGAATTGTACTATAGACAAATAAAAATCCAATCATCAACTATAACAAAGAAATATCTATAAAATAAACAACAATTCCTTATTTTTACATGTTTTGTGTTTAAAATGTTTAAATAAATAAGTTTACCAAGATACTAAATAAATATTTGTATATATGTATTCTGTTCACCAAGAGAATATGCTTATTCAAAGTATAAGAATTTTGAATATTAATTTATTTTGAATCTGTCACTCAAAAAAAAAAATTTAAAAAAGATACCTTGTTTCTCGTTAAATATTTTATATTTTTACGGATTTTTATTACATTCTTTGTTTTATGTATATTTTAGGAGTCTGGCTCTTCAGTAAATAAGTCATCAACACCACCTAAATCTACAGCACGAAAAGATTTAGCTTCCAGTACAGATTCTAGTACAAATAGTTCTAGTAGTTCATCATCATCAACATCAGGATCTGATTCCACAAGTTCATCTGATACTGAAAACTCATCTACCACTGAAAATAATTCTTCTGAATCGGAAAAACATAAGAAATCACCAAAGAAAAAAGCATCCACTTCTTCAGAACCAAAAGTCACCGAACTATCTAAAAAACAATCTTCACCAGAAAAATTTAAAAACAAATCAAATACTGCTCCTAAATTAACAGCTGCTATCTATACTGATTCAGATACAGACGCAGAGACAAAAACCAAAAGAAAATTTCCACCGGTGAAACCTAAAGCTACTGCAACAGTTGCAGCAGTTTTAAAATCCCAGGATAAAAACAAAAAATCAGATGTTAAACGTAGTCAAGGACCAAGGTCTAAAGCCACTGCTATCACTGATGGAGTTAAGAAACCGGATTCAAAGTCAAAAAGTATTTTCAGCCCAGATAAGATAAACAGCAGTGACAGTGATCCTCCACCTCCAAAACTTACGCCAATGAAAAGTGCTACTACACAAAAAGCATTAGTAAAACCCAGACCTAAAGCAATGGCAAAATTAAAAAAACATTCACCAACAACTAAAACATCCACCTTAACATCAGCAAGTTCTGGTTAGTATAATATATTATGAGTAAAAATATATACAAAGATTTTTCTACTATCATAGGTAATATTTTTAAAAAGTACTTGGTTACCAATATAACTTATACAATTTATGACCTAAGTCTATTTTTAAATATTTATCTTTAAACTTTATTGATTGTTATTTTTTTTTTTTTGAGTATTTCTAAAAGGCATTTATATTCTTTTGATATTGAGCTGTTCTCCTTAATTCAAAGCTTAATCTATTGTTTTTGTTTTGAATTTCAAACCATAAGCTTATAGTTATTAAACCCCCCATCACATACCCTACTTTATTTTTATTTCATCTTGTTGTAAGCTATTATTTGTATTAAACCCAACATTTTCATTGTTATTTTATCTATCACAAATTAATAATTATATGAATATAACTTACAATAAAAATCATTAATATTTATTATCTGTCTATTTAGAATCTTCAGATACAGATTCATCATTAGATAAGAAAATTAAAAAAACAGCACAAGAACAACACAAAAAGAAACTTTTGAATAAAACACCGCAGCCTGCCACAAAAGTTACAAGTGCTAACGAATCTTCATCTAGTGGTAAAGTCTCTAGAGGACGTGGGCGGCCTAGAAAATATCCAGTTCCAGAACCAACTAAAAATGGTTCAAATACTAATTCCAATTCAAAAGCTGGTCAAGACCAAAAACTTGTTACAACCAGAGGATCTACCAGAGTTAGTCGTATATTAGCTGCTAGCCATAGAACTACGACTGCAACAGATTCTGATTCAGATACAGGTATATAGATACATAATATATTTGTTATTCTTATAAGTTTATTAGTAGAATAATATAATTTGTTATTTTAGGAAGTAAATCAACTAGTACCAGTTGCAAATCACCTACTAAAAAAGCTCGTGACAAAACTCGTAAGCCACTAAATTGTAATGATAAGAGATTGAATAGTGGAGGGCTTGTTGAATTAGAAGAAAGACTTTGTCCAGTTAATGGTTGTGATTCATTAGGTCATCTGAATGGCTTATATGAGCGTCATTTCACTTCAGAAGCCTGCCCTATGTATCATAGACTAACTATCAAACAATGCCAAGTAATATACTTGATAATGTTTATGGTTTCGAATTATTATATTAACAGAATATATTTGTCTACAGGAAAATTTATCTGAACGACTTAAGAAAAATGAAGAACGTTTAAAGGGTACATTAAAATCCAGTTCAGCAGAACAAAAGTTGTATCGAGATAAAGTAAAAGAAATGAGAAATGATATTGATGATAAAAAAAAAAATGAAACAAGTAGTGATACTTCACTAAGTGACCAATATGTTGGTAAAGATTTAGAGCCTGATATACTCAACTGCTCTAATATACCATCATATGATCTTAAATTATTTCAAGAAGCACAAGCAGTAGCCAGTGAAAAAATTGTTAGTACCTGGTTTAGTATCAATAAGTATCAATAACTAAATAAGTAATAACTTCTTTTAAAAATGTCACACAGTTAATTTTTTTATAAACTAAATAAAATAACAGATATCAATAATACAGAGTGAATCATATCATTACTTTTAAATAGTCAATGTGTTCTATGAGCGATAATATATTTATTACTTTAAAATATTTTTCAATAAGTAATTGAATAAATACATAGGTACATACATAAATATATTTTCTTATGATTATAATGTAAAATCTTAGTTAAATGTAAATTAACTTATTGGAAGAAGGGGGGTGGATTTGTAATTAAAGTAATAATATAAACAATATCTCTGTTATGTTTCTTAGGTAGATAGACATTATATAAAAAAGATAAAAGAGATTAATACATAAATATATACATTTTAATTAAAATCCAAGGGTTGTATAATGAATATCGGGTACATTCTATATTCTGATATTTTACTGAAAATTAAAATAAAATATTACTTATATCATAAATATAAGTTATTTATTACTATAATTTTCACAATTTAAATTTTTAAAATTGGTAATGTTTGTAATAATAATAGTTATAAGTAGTAATGCAACTAGCTTCTGTCTTACACAAGCTGAGTAAGTCAACACTTTATCTTTATTTCAAGGATTCTTATTTATGGTTTAAATTAGAGTATCACAAATAAAAACTAAAATTATAAAAATTATGAAAATATATTTTTGATCTCATATTTTGAAGCAAAATCATTTTTAAAGTATTTTGATACTTAATATAAGAAATTTTGAATGATTGGTTTATTAGTTATATTATCTTATGAGTATTTAAAGTATAAAAAAGTTGAGTAGTGTGGCTCAGGGATTCCCTGAGCCTTAAAAATTTTGGCTGTCTACTTCGCTAGCCTTAAAAATTATGGTTGACTACTTTGCTAATATATGCTTTAAATACTTATAAGTTATAACTAATTAACTATACTAGTTTGAAATTCAATTATTGTGAATAGAACTATAGAAGTACTCCAAAAAATATTCTAATATGAAATGTAATACTGTATAATGTGTATGGATGTGTAGGTATTGTAAATTTTAATATACTTTATTTTGTATATAATAGGAAGAAGATTTAAAACAATTACCAAATTTTAAAGGCACAAAGTATTTAGAAATGGGAAAGTATGAAATGGAAGTTTGGTATCAAAGTCCATACCCAGAAGAATATACACAAGTACCAAAATTGTACTTATGTGAATTCTGTTTACACTATATTAAAAGTAAAACAGTACTATTTAGACATAAACTTAAATGTGTTTGGAAACATCCACCTGGTGATGAAGTTTATCGGTAAGCAAAAAATTATTCAATGTGTAAAACAATTTATTTAAGATTTGACTATCTGTTAATTAATTTTTAAATATGATTTTCTCCATTTTTGTTAGCTATTTTAGATTCTGATTGGAATAATGAATGTATTAATTTAACAAATTTTTCTATTTATATAATATTTTATATTCACCAGTTACTTAATGATTTCTCATTGAACTATTTTCTTATTTAGTTGTAATACAAAAACAAATAACCGAAGATACATGCAATTTTCTACATACGTTAATTTGTGTTTAAAATCTTCAAAATATTTTCTTTTCTTTTTGAGCTATTTATCAACATTTTAAATTTTTAGTTTTTTAGTTTTTTATAAATATTAATAAAAAAATGACACTGGTTTAAAAACCTTGACAATTTAATAAAAAGTTTCCCATAAGTTATTAAAATTGCAAAAATATTAAAGGTACATAATCACAATTTCTTTTGTAATCATTTAAAATTCATTCAAATGTTGACAAAATTCATCCAATTATTAAAATGTTGATTTATCGATTATATAATAAAATATTCTTGTCTAATAGGTTAACAGCTCGTCTTCGCTCAGAATCGTTTTTATGTGCAATGATTTTATATCATTAAATTCAAATTGAACTCATACATTACAGTGAACTCTTTCTAGACTTCTACTTTACAACAAAGCTGTACCCACTGACCCACCTTTTTCAATTACATATTTTTGTAGACATTTTTAATAATTGAATACAAATAATTTTCTAATTTATGAATTTATAATTTTTTAGGAAAGACCGTATATCTGTTTGGGAAGTAGATGGAAAACGATTCAAAATATTCTGCCAAAATTTGTGTTTGCTTGCAAAATTCTTTCTAGACCATAAAACTCTTTATTATGATGTAGAACCATTTTTGTTTTATATAATGACAACTCAGGATGAAGATGGATGCCATATTGTTGGTTATTTCAGTAAGGTAAGTTAATCTCTACACTATTGGATATAATTACTGTTAAGTAGGTATTAACAATAATGCCAAATCATGTTAAATATATGTTTTTAATTTTCATTGATCTGTGTATTAAAATGTTTATGTTGATTTGAACATTAATTTTAAATTAAATAATTTAGTTTATAACTTTATTAAGAATTTGAGTTTGAAGCTGTTAGTTTGGTTAAAGTTAACTTCAATTTACCCGCTTCTATCTAAATTAAAAATGATTAATATTAATTCAAACTTTGTTTAGTTAAATTTTTTATTATAATTTTTAAAAAAAGTTACACTTCCATAATTATATTAATTTATCATTAACTTAACTTTCCTACCAAAAAATGAATTTAAATATTTAATCTGATTGTTATATTTCTGAAAGTTAAAATAGATATACGGTTTGCTTTTATTAAATAATTTAAGTAGTAGTACTAGCCATGATAATAGCTGTAAGAACTTAAATTATTGTTTTGTAACATGATAGTCGAGTTGTATTTAAACATTTGAGCATTGGAACAACAAAACATTATACATTTAGATTTGTACTGGATATTCTATCAGTTACCTTTGATTCTATTACTTCATTCATTTCAAAATGAAATTTTATGTAATCATACATTTTATTGTCATTATATATCTTATTTATTATGTTTTATATTTATGTTTTTACGTCCTTTATTCACTTGAATAATAAACTATATAATATGATAAGCTATTTATAAAAATTAACATATTGTATACTCTCTATAATGTATGTTTTTTTCTTGCATACAATTTTTTTGATTCCCTCTTAATTTAGTTATTGTGATGGGTTTTATTTTACGTTGATAATTATTTACATAATATTTAAATATTTCTTGTTTTCTCCACTTCTAAAGTTTAACATAATAAAACTAATTGTGATGAATTATCCCTCAAATGTCTAGCTGATGCTATTGTTATGCACACAATTGATTTCGCAAACATTTTGGTAGATAGTTTAGTAATATTAGCTTTTAGAAGTTCAGCAGGAGGATATCAGTTATCATAAGCTTATTTTTATAGCTATTCTTGTATAATGCATAATATATAAATGTTAACATTATTAGTATAAAAACTATTAACTAAGTTAAGTAAACATGTATGTATAACAAAATTTAGTATTAAGTCTTATTCAGTAAGTTTTAGCAGATGTAGCAAAATAGAAACTAGGTTGAGCAATAATATATACATGATAGGCGTAGACAAATGTGGGCCCTTCAGCAGTGATTACTTAATATGGTCACTGTGATACTGTTGGACAAAACAGTAATAAAGTGTTATATTTTAATAATTGTATTTATTTAATAGTGTACATCAAAAGCGGTCTTATACAACGCTTTATATTTCAAAGATTTAAAAATTTGATATTGCACCATTCCTGTGTCTATCTAGAAAACACACACTGATTCTGAGCATCTTCACATGATACCCTACCATCAAGTCTGGTTCCACTAGGAAGGTATTTGTGTGGGGATCTATAGAAGAATCATTCTTTGCTGGTTCTCTTGCTGAACAGAGTACAATATAGTAATTTTCAACAATAGAGAGACTAGTTTTTCTCATACATTTGATTGATAGGTTCTGTACTTTCTTATTTTTAAATTATTGTGTACCCATAGATTGCATCATCGTTTGATAATGATTAATTTTTTTTTTGTTTGTTCTAAAAATTCATATCATTTTTGCAATGAGAATTCTGGTTTTTTTAAAATTATTGTTTTTTAGAATTATTTAATAATTTATATTTTGTTTTAAATCTAATTTGAAGAACTTTTAAATAAAGTGTGAATAATTAAAAACATTTTAAGAATTTATGAGCTTGTGACATCAAACTTATTAGAAAGCTAGATAGAATAGC
>PVMI01041718.1:0-11249 GCA_008528875.1 Aulacorthum solani | reverse complement strand
TAAGAGTAACATAAAATATGATTCGTTGATTATCTTATTAAATGAATGTATAATTTGAAAAAGTGTAAAATATTCGTTATCAATTTTAAATTTGCCGCGGATTTTTACGCGCTAGCTTTAGAAACCCCGATGAAAAAACACCACCAGGCGCTTTAGCGTCGAGTCGCAGTTGATGTGAAAAGCACCATAGTATGCCATGCACCCCAAAACATTGTTATCAGTTGAAATGTTCTGATAATGCGAAAATATGTTTTTCTGTAATATTCAGCATATTGCTAAACAAGTTTCGAGTTCAGACGTTCTTTGTTGTTTACGACATTGTATTGTGCATAATAAAATTTATTCCTCCCAAAAAAATTTGTATGTAAATTTATACAATACAAATCTTATACAATATAAATTATTTACCTAAATGATGTAAATTGTTGTGATTTTGATGAATTTTGTAAAAGTTTGAGCTTAAAATTCTTATAAAATATGTGCCCATGTTAACTTTGATATTTCACCATATTTAGTTCTAGAGCCATAGAAGGTTCTAGAAAAAAGGGATTAAAAAGGTACATAAACCTAATATTGGAGTATGTTGCTATTGATTATAGGTGAGTAAGAAGCAGTGAGTACAAAATTCAGTCAACAGGTGTTTGGCCACAACAAAGTTGTCAAGTAGTTAAAATAAAATGTATAATTTATAAACATGTAACTAAATGCCTGCAAGGTAAATAGTTAACAAAATAATAATAGAAATTGTAAATAATTATAAATATAACAAAAATATTTATTTTAGGCAATGTATGATCAATATCCTGGTCAAAGACGACTAGATACTGATTCTAAAATTATGGCACCAAAATTTGTTACAATGAAAGTGAATGAAAAAATTTCACAAAATGATTTGATGAAGATACACAACAAAATTATAACATTAAAGGACATACATAATTTGGTCACATCCTCATCACCGGCTTCTGATGCCTTAAAAGTTTTGGCAACTAGTTACAAAAGAACTGACGACAAAGTAAATATCTTAAGAAATAAAAAAATGAGCTCAAAGCAATTTTTATCAGGACAAAGAAATGCAAAGAATATTTTCTTTGTGTTCTGGGGGGGTATTGTTTGTTGATGCTATACATAAAGTTTATGATTTAAGAATGCCTCTATAAGTTTTTTTAGGTACCTATTTGTCTTTACTTTTAACCAATTATTATATTATATTCAATGTATTATTTTTTTTTGCCTTCAACATGACTATAGTGGTTGACAGTAATGACCTCAGTGAATTGACCGTATTTCCTCACTAGTTAAGACAAGGAAAATGTATCAGAATCAGACATGGCCTCAACATTTAAAAAGGATAATCCTCAGTGTTAACATATCAAATGCACGACGGCAGACTAGGATTTTACTGAAGAAATGTATTTAAACAATAATTTCCAGATTCACAAATTTGTATATATATATTTCATTGTTTGAGGTAATGTCAAGTGAAATTACCTTTCCAAAATAAATGAAAATAACTCCAGTAAGAAGACTTTTAGACCTAAACGCAATACATTGGTATTCATGAAATGTGTGAGTAGAAGAATGGCTGATGTGCTTGAAAATAATACAAAATATGCAATACATTATGATGAAATTCACAAAAAACCCTAAAATAAGAATATAAAAATAGTGATCGATTACTTTAACAAAAATTTGCACGGCATCAGGACAGAATGGGCTATATATTTCCAATCCAAATTTATGACTCTAGGTAGGTATAATTTAACTATATGTTAATACTATCAGGTTTGGTTTCAGTTATGTATACATTATTGTTTTAGGAAATTGAATAAATAATAGGTTTGAAAGTATAATTTAAAAAAATACTTAGGTAATAAAATAAATTTCTAGATAAAACCAATTATTTCAAGGTACCTACATACCTACTTAATCAAAACATAAAAACATAATATTTTTATGTCTGCTGTAAAAAAAAATTATTAATGTTAAGAAGCAAAATATTATAAAACTTGGGTTTGTCTAGTTTGTTCAGAAGATGCTTAACCCTTTGAAGCATGGTGGTATTTATTTTATACCACTTTTAGAAAAAATTATTCTACTCTTGCACGGTGGTATAAATTTACTACCACTATAGTATTGTATTCTCTTTGTTGTTATAATTGACTGGTAGATGGCGTAATCGTCAACAAAATTATTTCTTATCGATTAGACAGAAAAAACATATCAATAAATGTTATCACATCTCAATAACAAAATTCATTCATTATTTAATTATTATCAATAAAACTTTGCGATTTGTTTATTCTATGTGGTTTATAAAATAATGAACCTATACAAACTCAAATAATAAAGACAAGTATCAATTTAACATCAAAAATTTATATATTCTGGTGGTATATTATGTATACCACTGTGCATCTATAACCATTCCTAGACTGTGTCATTTCTAACATTTTTTGAGGTTTTTTTAGTTTTTACTTTGTTATAAATTCGTTTTTACAGATATTAATATGGCTCGTATTTTAAATGATGATGATATAGTTAATTGCATATTTGATAGTGATGTAGAAGTTAGTGATTTACCTTCAGATAAAGATAGTGATGTGGACGATGAAGATGATGATCCTAATTTTTTACCTATTACAACTTCTAATATCCTCACTGCAGTTGATTATAGTAGTTATTCGAGTAGTGAATCAGAAGTTGAAGTACCTATTGTATCTAAAGTTAATAAGAGAAAATATACTGGTAAGAATACAAGTAGTGTAGTCAATACTAATAATTTGAAAAATGTATTACTTCCTACTACTTTTGATCAGCCTTCTGTAATATTACCCACTCAAACTGTTGAGTATCCATTTGTTGAGCCTAAATGGGATAAACAAAATGAAGTTTTTACTAATCCAGTATTCTTATCTGACTCAAATTTATCACCAGATTTACTTTCAATGGAAAATAAATAACTTTATAACTTATTTCTACAAATGTTTCCAGATTCTCTTATTGAAGTTATATTATTTCAAACAAATTTATATGCACAACAATCCCAGAAACCATATATACCAGCTACTAAACAGAAACTTAAAACTTTCTTAGGTCTAAATATTTTAATGGGTTTGAAAAGACAACCATCTTATAGAGATTATTGGAGTACAGCACCAGATTTGAATGACTCATATATTTCAAAACAAATGACAGTAAATAGGTTTGGATGGTTTTTAACTAATATTCATTGCAATGATAGCTCGTTAGAACCCAAACATGGATCACCAAATTTTGATAAATTATATAAACTTAAACCGGTTATTGAAAAATTAGGAGAATGTTTTCAAAAATCCAAAAATTTAACTCAAGACCTTACAATTGATGAATCTATGGTAAAGTTCAAAGGTCGTTCAACTCTAAAACAGTATATGCCACAAAAACCAATAAAAAGAGGGTATAAAATACGGATGTTGAACAATAAAACTAAATACACATCAAAATTTCAAGTTTACATTGGAAAAGTAGTTGGTTGTGTGGAAAAATTATTAGGAGAAAGAGTGGTAAATGATCTTGTAGCTGGATTAGATGGTAAAAATCATATTTTATATATTGATAACTATTTTACTAGTTATCCTCTTTTTCAAAGTCTAAAAAAAAAATATATTTGCTGTGGTACAATTAGAAGCAATAGAAAATACCTCCCAGATTTGTTGCTAGATAAAAGTTTAAAAAGGGGTGATTTTGATTATTCTGTTAGTAATGATAATATAGCACTATTCAAATGGATGGATAATAAACCAGTTTATTTGATATCTTCCTTACACTCTCCAAATGACACTCATGCAGTAAAAAGAAAATTAAAAGATGGGAGTACTACCATGATTCCTTGTCCAGATGTCCTTATAAGCTATAATAACAATATGAATAATGTAGATGTATTTGACCAGTTGAAAGCAGCTTATGGTATGAATAGAAAATCAAGAAAATGGTGGCATAGGCTGTTTTTTCATTTTATTGACATGGCTATTGTAAATTATTTTATACTTCATCAACAACTAAAACTAGAAAAGATTTCACTAAAAGACTTTCGTAGGAGGGTAGGTAGTTGATGGCTTGTTAGCTCCAAATCAGCTTCAAACGAAAAAAAAAATCACTCCATCCAAGTATCTCATCATAAACCACATGTAGCACCAGAAGTACGGTTTGAGAGTTCTGCACATCAACCTACTCGTGGTACACTAAGAAGATGTGCACTATGCAGCACAAAAGCAAAACAAAAAAGAACTGAATGGTTGTGTGAGACATGTAACATTCCATTATGTTTGGGAAAAAAAAACTGTTTTTCATTATATCATAAAAAATAAATTAAAAACATAACATGTTACAATACTATTTTATTATTCTATTCTATAAAAAAAAAATACTTATGTATAATAATTTTATTTTATAAAAAAGGTTGTATTTTTTATTTTTATGTTTTTTACTAAGAAGCATTCTAACAAAGGTCACACATATGATCAGCTTTATTTTATTATTAATATTTTTACTATAAACTGTTTATTATTATAAAAAGGAATTTTTTTTTTTTGGAAAATTATTTTAATTGATCTTGGCATTATAAGATAATTAAGATTTATATTTAAATTATGAGGAAGGTAATAGTTTTATTTTTTTTACCAAACATAATATACATATTGTTATGATATTGAGCGATGGATAATGCATGGTGGTAAGAACGGTATACCACCTGTTTTAAGTACTAAAGTTTTATTTTTTATTTTTTTTTTTCATTTTTTTCATAATATGGTGTAATTAAATAATTGAAACACAACATCAAAATAAAAAAAAAAAAATCTTGTGCTTCAGAGGGTTAACCCGTCAAAAGTTGTGTATGAGCGCAGCGCTCATTCCGTTATTAGTTTAGCTACCACTGGTTTCAATTTAATTTTTAAATTGTTGAAAACTGCGTATACTTTATGTTATCTTATCTAAGCACTTTTCTATAAATAAAATAACCCAGTCTTGTGTTGAATTGACAATAGATTAAACTTGTTAGTTCTGATAAAGTGAGCAGCGTGCTCATACGCGACTGTTGGTATATGCATTTTTCTCATATAGTTATTTAATCTCTAATAATATACAAAATGTATGTAATTGGTTAGATGAAACTGAAGAAGATAATTTATTATATGATTCTGATGATTCTGAAGCTGATCCGGATTTTATATGTACAATTACGCACAAAGAAATTGATTCTGAGTCGGATACAGATGTTGATGTACACATAAATCTGTCATCATCTAGAATAAATAATGCCTCAGTTGCATCAAGATCGCGATCTAGAAGTCCACTCATACGAGACAATTTCGGTTACTATTTAGGTAAGGATAAAGTGACAAAATGGTATAAAGAAAGTTGTACTCCAAGTAATAGTCGTACACTTCGACATAATAGTGTTACATTTTCCGGTGTAAAAAGAGTTGCACGAGACACAACATCTATTATTGATTGTTGGAAACTATTTTTCTGAATATGGTCATTGATAAAATAGTAAAATGTACTAATATTTATTTGACTAAGATTCGTACAAATTTTCAACGGGAAAGAGATTGCCTAGATACGACTAGAGAGGAAATAAAAGCGTTGTTTGGGCTTCTGTACTTTGCAGGTGTTTTACGTTGCAACCATTTGAATTTGAAATATCTTTGGTCAGACAATCCTTTGTCTCCTGAATATTTTCAAGCTGTCATGCCCCTAAAACGATTTTATTTGTTGCTTCGTGCACTCAGGTTCAATGATATAAATACAAGAACTGAAAGAAAAATGTATGACAAACTCGGCGCCATCCGAATGATATTTGATGGATTTGTACAACATTCATTGTCAGGCTGTATATACAGTTGGAGAAAACTGCACTATCGATGAAATGCTCAAAGGATTTAGAGGTAGATGTAAGTTTTCGTCAGTATATCCCAAACAAGCCAAATAAGTATGGCATAAAAATTCAAGCATTGGTGGATTCACTTACTTTTTTTACTTCTAACATGGAGGGGTATATGTAGGAACACAGCCTGAAGGTCCATTCAAATTTTGAAAATAAGCCATCAAGTATTGTAAAAAGGATGATCAACTCCAATTTCTAAAACTGGTTAAATACCACGATGGATAACTGGTACACTACCATACCATTGGTAAATAAGTTGTTTGAAAATCATAATTTGACAACTGTTGGAACTCTACACAAAAATAAAAAATAAATCCTACCTTGCTTTTTAGATACTAAACATAGGGAAAAAAATTCAACTTTATTTGGATATAGTTGTAATGATATATATGTTACCGGAAAAGATGACAATTCAGGAATTGTCTTTATATCCTAGTCATTGTTGACAATTACTGGAAATTTTAGGCAATGTTGGATATTTCGCAGTTTTATTAACATTTTCGTATTATATTAGGCAATGTTATAAGTCCGCATCGAAACAAATATCAAGACCGCTTCATCGGTGATCGATCTGATTATGGAACGTAGCTATCCATACTATTAGTATATATGGTAAACCTGGTCTTATGTTATCGTTTTTATTGCTTATAAGTTATAAGTTATAATAAAATTAACAAATGAAAAATTATCGTACTATAAGCTGGTATCGTTATGGACACATCCCGCAAATAACTGAAATGGATTTCTGAAACATAAGTCAGAACAGAAATCAACCCATGCAAGGAGAAGCTTCTAGATCTTGAAACGGTTGTAAGTAAATCGAAAGAGGGAAGGGAAATAACTCTCCATGAAGCAGCTGCTTTTAACAGCATTTCTGGATCCCAAGGTTTTACGAGATACCACTGTAAGACACAGTGTAAGACCAATAGATGTGCTTGTCAGTAATTTACTAGATTATATGATTCTAAGTGTCATAGTAGTTTATTATGTAAGAATAAAGATTAAGATTAATTAAATAGCTGATAAGTTTTATAATATATTATTATTACTGTAAAGATTAAGATTATGATTTATCCTAAATAGCTAATGAGTATTATATTATATTTTTATTTTCAACTTAGTTTTTAATATTATCATCAATGCCTTCCTTTATTGGGAATTGTCATCAATGCCTAGTTATTGACATTAATTCCTTACTAAATCAGGCATTATCGTTATTAACTAGTCATCGTCAACACTGACTAAATGTCATCTTTTCCGGTAACATATACATTATAATATACCATTACTTAGAATTATAACAAAATGTCAATACAGCTGCACAAATAAAAATTGGAAAATAAAATATCCTTACTCATTAAAATACTTTTAGATTAAAAGGAAAATAAATAAAATATTATTTATACAACTATATAAACGTTAAATAAACTACCATTAATTAACTTACTCTTAGATTTTGGACAGTAAATAATCATTATCTTTGCAGCTGTATAAACACAAATTATTTAGTACATTTTATAACAATTTATTTGTAATGTCACGGAAATGAGTAAGGCCGCACGTCGCAAAGTCAAGTACAAAGGTGGCTATCGACGTCTATAAAAGCCTACACGACAATCAACACCGCGCTCAGTCGCTCACTCACATCTAATGTCAATCTTTTTAATTATATAAATCCTCAATGTATCATTTCTTTTTTTCGTATAAGTATAAATAAATTGTAATTTACCATAATTGTTTTTGCCAGTTTTGTTTTATTATAATACCTAAAAATACTTATAAACATTCTGATCAGTCAACGTCAACAATATATCAAATCATACAAAATACAGTCTCCTACCACAGGTTATTCGAAAGGTAAGTAAAAACATATATAACTAACATTCAAATTATTTTATTTGTTTGGAAAGAGAAGCTCTCTTACCTATCCCCCGTAATATATTTCTGGAAGTAATGAGTTAGAAATTTGTAATAAAAAATTTATATTTAAAATACAACTACTATTCAATGTATCTTACTTCTTCATTTTTAATTCATTACATAGTAAAAATCTAATGATTACGTCGTACGTGCCTCGTAAAAACAAAAATGTCATATTGGTATCTAGTATGCATGATCAAGGCGATATAAATACAGATTCTGGTGACCAAAATAAACATGAGATTATTACCTTACACAACTCTACAAAAGGCAGAGTAGATGTTGTTGAAGAATTGAAGGGAGAATATTCTGTTTCTAGAGTAAGCTGTAGATGGCCATTGACAATATTTTTCTCTCTAATGAATATTGCGGGAATCAATAGCCAAATAATTTATCTTAGAAGTTTGGGTCGGGAACTTGCTAAGGAATTTATGATCAACAGACTTGATATACCAACATTGAGTATTCAACTTTGGAGTACAATCATGAAGATAACAGGAATAAAGAAACAGTCTACACAGTCTGAACAGCATGGAGCAGTGAAAGAAAGATTGAAAAGTGCATATTGTCCAAAAAATAAAAATCGAAAAACAATGGCGAGTATTACATGAAATATAATAAAAAGCTTCACAAATAATGAATTCAAAAAAATATTTTATGTTTAGGTGTGGTGTGAGCTATGCAATAACCGTATTTGTAAAGAGTATACAAGTACTATTTGCAAATCATGTCCAACAGGATCAAAAGAAAAATCTCATTCAGAATAAATATAACTGATAAGTAAATACATTATTTTTTTTTATTTTTCATCTCCAAGCATTATAATTTTTTAAAACTATAACTATGATTAATTATAATATATGTATTTTTAAATTTTAATTTCAGAGATTTCTATCTTGGTTTTTTAATTGTAATACGTTTTGACTAAGTATTGTAACTACCATTTATTAATAATAAATAAACAAAGTGATCCCAATTAATTATTCATAATAAAATTCTCATTTACATTTTGATTTACAACATTAATTAGTAAATATATTATATATATATAAGTAGAAAGTTTATCATACGCGCCTACTGACGAATTAAAAAAAGTCCATCTGCTGCAATAGATGTTTGGAATGGTCACATTTTAGGAGCAAGAGCGGATGAGAATTTAAAACAAAACAGCGCTCTTGTAATATTTGAAAATTAGCCTTTCTATCAGAAAAGATGCTCTTGAAGAAAATCTAAGCATTTATAGTCCAAAGAGATGTCTAGTGGCACTTATAAATTATAATAAATGATATCTGATATTAATAACAGTATTAATATAATGTCCAATCGGGGAGCAGGGCGTGAAAATATATAATTTCATGTCAGATGAGCCATTACGTACTCTTTATTCTTTTCTAAATTAAAGAATTTAATATTCGTGCTACCTAGGTGTACCTAAATGCAATAAGAGATTTACAGAATGTTTTTTTTCAATACTTGAATATTAGATTTATTTATAGCTAACAACACGAAAAATGAGCGATGTCCCACGAGATCCTTTGTTTGTACCCACCAATTTTCATAATTTGTTTGTATCATTTGAGCACCCCTTGTAAAAATATTTTGAAGCTGTGCCATCTTGATGTAGGTACATAGACAGCAGCAGCACCATTACCATATGTGCCGACCAAAAATAATTAGATACATATATGTGTATTTACTGTTTAAGTGCAAATTTTTTAAGATTACAGACAAGTTTAGAGACAAAGACAGTGACAATACAATAAGTTATTGGCAAATCAACAATTCAATAGGTATAGTGATAACCATGATTGAAAATATAAACTGTAAAAGTATATCTTTAATTGTGGTAATAAGTTAAAAATAAAACATGGTCATTATGTTAGCATCGATTATACACATTGCAAACTAACGATAAACCTACCGAGGTAGATAACACAAATTTATATAGGTACTTGGCTTGATGATAAGTGATTATAGATATTATAGTGCAAGGTCTATGATGGGTAATAAGTGGTTTATTTTGATAGATTATTCAGCTATTGATATTAAGTTTGTAAAAATACCCTGTGTATTGAAACAATTAAATAAATAAATAAATAAAAAGCTATTGATATTAATAATATTGTCTTTAAAACTGATTATTTGAATTTAAATAAATCATAAAATATTACTAAATTGGTAGAAAACATAAAAAATCTGAAGTGTATAGGTAAGTAGTATTAAATAAATCAATTCAGTCAACAATCTCTTCAATAAGTATAATAGCTAATGTTTGATTACCTGTGAAGCAGCATCATTCAACTGGGACAAGCAGTACACCAAACGAGATTCACGGGAGGACAGGAGTCGATGTCCATTAACGCCAAACTTCTAAGGGCCGTTCTTACAATGTTCGGTTAAGTGTCGGTTAACGGTTAACCGACGGTTAGTGGGATTTTTACCGGCAGAATTCCGCCGATTAAGTGTCCGTTAACTTTAACCGGACATTGTAAGAACGGCCCTCAATAGGTAATCCAAAACAGGGCAATTTTATCCAGTTGAATCGAGGAAACTGACGACTGAAATCCTAATAAAAAAAAGAAAAATACATTAAAAGACGGTTCCAATGATGTGGAACCTTTAAGTCGTGTCCTACTCTATTCCGGCATAAAACAAAATAGCTCATGTTTCATAGCACAAGACACAGTTTTTTTTTTTTTAAGTGTGACAGAACAGAATGGTTAGAATACAAATCAAAGATAACATTTAATAAGAAATCGCCAGACTCGCTGGACTTACATGGGCACGACTTAAGACCTGTACGGCGATAATTGAACGATCAATAAACTTACCCTGATTGATGTTGGAGATTACTGTGATACAACAAATTGTACTACGTAGCTGGTACAGTAAGTCAGCGTAAATTCTTATTAATTCATAGTATAATACCGCCATTATTGTAAATACATTGAACATTAATACTTGAAACTGGTAAAAAAAAACCTTTAAACACTAAAATGGAATGAAAGACACATGGCCGAAAACGACACCTGTGGAACAGAAGCTACACGTAGGGTTAGAGTAGAAATCACACAGCTACGGCGGAACGGCACGAACCATATGACCGCCAACCAGACATGGAACAAAGCGATAGAGCGGCGAGCGGCGGCCGCTGTGACAAATGCACAAATGTCAACTAGCGCTTTTACGGACACTGGTCAGTGCAGTATAGTTACAATAGAAATATGGTTGCCAACCTAAGATATCCGACACAAGTAACACCATAGACATACATTATATTATAATCACAGACTTCTACACTAAGGTTAGTAAAGAAGTCTGTGATTATAATATGTCTATGAGTAACACAAACGCCACTACCAATCTTCCACTACCCTAATCATAGATAATAAAGAATGGA
>PVMI01041691.1:8522-20143 GCA_008528875.1 Aulacorthum solani | reverse complement strand
CAGAGCCAGCGGGGCGATAAGTTTGCTCTTACCGTGATACATGTCGCGCACGTTACTATCGACGAAACCGACAACCAGTTCGATAGCCGCCTGCATTTTCCCTGGCACACCGCTGGTGGCAGATTTCGCCACGCTACGGAACAACACCAGGAAGATGATTCCCAGCACCATAGAGAAAAACATGGAATCGATATTTAATACCCAGAACGTCGCGGGAGCGTCGTGCGGATTCACTATCTCGAAGGTACGCAGGTCCAACTGAAGATGAGTCAGGTGGTGACCAATGTACTCTTGCGGAGTAGAGATTTCTCCTGCAGCCATGATGCCTCTTACCCTTTGTTGTTAATTACCGCCGGTGCCAGCATTTGTACCACCAGCACCGATAACCAGGTTATTCCGACCGGCCAGAAAACCGCTCCGAATAGACCCAACGCCACAATGAGCAAAATGATGGTCGCAAACACTTTGGCTATTTCACCCAAAGCGAAGCTCCACGCGACTCGCCCCGAAGCTGGGGTTTGCCCCTGCAGGCGCCAGGCTAAAAACAAAAACAATACGTTTGGCAGCCAGGCTGCCGCACCGCCAGCAAGAGCAGAGAGACCCCAGATGACATCTTTAAGAGCAAAGAGTGCACCGATGATGACTATCGTCACCAGCTGAATCATCAGCACCGTTCGGGCGTATTTTACACTGTAAAGAGACACTGACATGACGCTGATACTCTCCTGCCCCGTTAGGGGTATGTCGCGTGTCGTATAAGACTGCCTTTGCGCAGTTGAGTCAAGCAGCAAAAGCCGTGCAAATTATACGGGCCGCACCTGCGATTTCAATCGGTAAGTAGCGAAAAGGTGAACAATTATTTAAATTTCTTTCCGGAGGGCTATTTTTCCAAAGATTACCCTGCAGAGATTCACCCTAATCTGACTGAAAATTCCCTCGCAACTTGCTTTTAAAGCGTGCTTTAGATCACATAATAAGCACTTTCACTACACTGAGTTTTATCTTCGCGCTATTTAAGAACAATCTGTATTACAAATTAACTCAATAAAATCAAAGCATTGAAATTATAAAAATGCATCTGCAAGACTATTTTCACAGAAAACACGCTATTGACATCGAACTGTGCTTAAGAATCGTGTAATTGATATTACGCACGCAAAGTTATTACCGCGATATATTTTCTGCCGTGACTACTTTTATTCAGCGACCCGCCTATACAAGTGATATTTCTGATAACTGAATGTGAATTAAACGTTAAATGTAACAGAGCTTTTCGGATAATTTCCGTCAGCGTTTTAACCTTCGGTCAGCCAGGGCTTAATCAAAATCTTTTATTGATAGCGCATCATCTGCACTTTTTTCATCCCGGAACTGACGAAAATCACTGGCAGATAAACGCTAAATCTCTGCCAGTCGAAAGCCTATTGGTGACGAAGAATGACCAGGTGGCGATCACCTTCCAGCTGCGGTACCTGCAACTTAATCACAGCATCAGAGACGTAGCCTGCCGGTAACTCCGCAATTTCATCGTCCGGACGCACGCCTTTCAGCGCGAAGAAGCGCCCTTCTCTTCCCGGCAGATGATGACACCAGTTCACCATGTCGGTCAGCGAGGCAAATGCACGACTGATCACGCCATCAAAGGGCGGCTCAGCCGGGAACGCCTCAACCCGGCTCTGCACCGGAGTAATGTTAGTGAGTCCTAACTCATGCTGAACCTGACGCAGGAAACGCACCCGCTTGCCCAGGCTGTCGAGCAACGTAAAGTGCGCATCAGGCATCACGATAGCCAGCGGAATGCCAGGCAGTCCTGGTCCGGTTCCCACATCAATGAAACGTGAGCCTTGCAGATGCGGCGCCACCACGATGCTGTCGAGGATATGGCGTACCAGCATCTGCTGCGGATCGCGCACTGATGTCAGATTGTAGGCTTTGTTCCACTTATCCAGCAGGCCGACATAGGCAACCAGCTGCTGTTTTTGTTGATCGGAGAGGGAAATACCGGCTGCCTGTAGCAGCGACGTGAGTGTGTTGATCACAGCATAAGTCCATTCAGCGGGGGCGAGTCTCCTCGCCCCGTTTTCAGATCAGGCGCTTTTACGCAGCAGACCCTGTTTTTTCAGATAGATAAGCAGAATTGAGATGGCCGCCGGCGTAATACCGGAGATACGCGTCGCCTGACCAATCGAACTCGGTTTGTGATCGTTCAGCTTGGCGATAACCTCATTTGAGAGGCCGTTCACCTGGCGATAGTCGAGCTCCACCGGTAACAGCGTGTTCTCGTTGCGCAGCTGGCGATCGATCTCTTCCTGCTGACGCGCGATATAACCTTCATATTTGACCTGAATCTCAACCTGCTCAGCGGCCTGCTCATCAGCCAGTGCCGGACCAAAGGCATCCAGCGTCATCAGCTTCAGATAGGTCAGCTCAGGACGGCGCAGCAGATCTTCGCCGCTCGCTTCTTTGGTCAGCGGCGCGCTGAGTACCGTATTCACTTCCGTCACGTGCTCTGACTTCGGATGGACCCAGATATCGCGCAGGCGCTGACGCTCCTGTTCAATCGCTTCCAGCTTCTGATTGAAACGCGCCCAGCGCGCATCATCCACCAGACCCAGTTCACGACCGGTTTCGGTCAGACGCAGATCGGCATTGTCTTCGCGCAGCATCAGACGATATTCAGCACGGGAGGTAAACATCCGGTACGGCTCTTTGGTACCGAGCGTACAGAGGTCATCAACCAGTACGCCCAGATAAGCCTGGTCACGACGTGGTGCCCAGCCCTCTTTGTCCGCAGACTGACGGGCGGCATTCAGACCCGCCAGCATCCCCTGCGCAGCGGCTTCTTCGTAGCCGGTTGTGCCGTTGATCTGGCCGGCAAAGAACAGGCCGTGAATAAATTTGCTCTCCAGCGTCAGTTTGAGATCGCGTGGATCGAAGAAGTCATACTCGATGGCATAGCCCGGACGCACGATCTTCGCATTCTCCATGCCCTGCATGGAACGAACGATCTGAATCTGCACGTCAAATGGCAGACTGGTTGAGATGCCATTCGGGTAGATCTCATTGCTGGTCAGCCCTTCCGGCTCCAGGAAGATCTGATGCGAGTTACGATCGGCAAAGCGCATCACTTTGTCTTCGATCGACGGGCAGTAGCGTGGACCGATCCCCTCGATGATCCCGGCGTACATCGGGCTGCGATCCAGATTATTGCGGATCACCTCATGGGTTTTCTCATTGGTGTGAGTGATCCAGCACGGTACCTGCTGCGGATGCTGAGACGCATTGCCCATAAACGAGAACACCGGCATCGGGTTATCGCCGTGCTGCGGGCTGAGCACTGAAAAATCGATGGTGCGCGCATCGATACGCGGTGGCGTACCAGTCTTGAGGCGGTCTACCCGCAGCGGCAGCGCACGCAGTCGTTTTGCCAGCGGAATGGACGGGGGATCACCTGCACGACCGCCACTGTAATTATCCAGACCGATATGAATTTTGCCGTCAAGGAACGTGCCGACGGTGAGGACGACGGTTTTCGCGCGGAACTTCAGTCCCATCTGGGTGACTGCACCCACCACACGATCGTTTTCCACGATAAGATCGTCGACCGCCTGCTGGAAGATCATCAGATTGGGCTGGTTCTCCAGTGCCGTACGCACTGCCTGGCGATAGAGCACGCGATCCGCCTGAGCACGAGTTGCCCGCACTGCCGGACCTTTGCTGGCGTTTAGTATCCTAAACTGGATACCCGCCTGGTCAATCGCACTGGCCATCAGACCACCCAGGGCATCCACTTCCTTCACCAAATGTCCTTTGCCAATCCCACCAATCGCCGGGTTACAGGACATTTGTCCAAGCGTATCAATGTTATGGGTGAGTAACAGGGTTTGCTGACCCATTCGGGCTGCCGCCATTGCGGCTTCGGTGCCCGCATGACCACCACCAATTACGATGACGTCAAAAGGATCCTGATAAAACATGAAGTGGTACCTCGGTTGATGAACTTGCAGGATCGTCGTCCTGGGGCGTGGATTCTACTCAAATTCCGTCTGGGGTGAAAGCCGCGGGATCGTCCGGTTTTAAAAGAAAGGATCTTAGATCTGTATATGATCTTTCTGTTAGATCTCTTATTAGGATCCCGCTTTTCTGTGGATATGTGCCAGAAGCACAGCAGAAACAACAGGATGAAGAGGATCACTACCTGTTAGTGATCGGTGATCCTGATCCGTATAAGCTGGGATCAAAATGGCATGTTATCCACAGCTCAAAATTCATTCTACGGTTGTTCTTTGGATAACTACCGGTTATACGCAGTAAAAGAGGGTAGTTATCCACAAAATAAACGAGCGGAAAAGGATAAAATCAGCATCTTCCACTGGGGATCGTCACTATTTCGCGATCCCCAGCCCCCTTCAGATCGCCTTTTTCCAGCTTTCCAGCCAGGCTTCTGCGGGATCTTCAGGGATCTCATGCTCCAGCACATCAATCTCCAGACGATCGCCGATCTGGCGGGCACCCTGAGCAATTAACAGGGCTTCAATCTGGCGGATCGCGCCACAAAAGAGATCATATTCATGATTGCCGAGTCCGATGGCACCAAACCGGACCTGCGAGAGATCGGGCTGGCTTTCCGTGATGGCTTCGAACAGCGGCAGCAGGTTATCGGGAATATCGCCTGCACCGTGAGTTGAACAGACCACCAGCCAGATACCCTCATGTGGCACTTCATCCAGCTCCGGGCCATGCAGCATCTGCGTTGAGAAGCCCGCTTCCTGTAATTTTTCTTCCAGATGTTCAGCCACATACTCTGCGCTACCCAGAGTACTGCCACTGATTAAGGTAATATCGGCCATCTTGCTCTCCCGGACATTAAGGCGAGCATTGTACGCTGTGATCAAGCGGTGATCCACCTGTGGACAACAGGGTTAATAGATTAAGAGAAGCGAACGCAGCCGTTGCCAGCCGCCACATTCGTCAGGGATAAGATTATGCACAAGGCGGAGAAGGATCAGGGCTTGATAGTGCGCATGATCGGGTTTTGCAGCGAGATCAGCGTTTCCGTCGACTGAATTTCATCTATGGTCTGGATCTTGTTGATCAGCACCTGTTGCAGGGCATCAATGGACCGGCACATCACCTTAATAAAGATGCTGTAGTGGCCGGTGGTGTACCAGGCTTCAACCACTTCATCCAGCGCATCCAGTTTGCTCAGCGCCGCCGGATAGTCACGCGCGCTCTTAAGGATGATGCCGATAAAACAGCAGACATCAAACCCCAGCTGGCGCGGATCGATATCAACCCGGGTGCCCAGGATAATGCCCGCCTGCTTCATCTTCTCCACGCGGACATGAATGGTGCCGGGGCTGACGTTAAACTGTTTTGCCAGCTCGGCGTAAGCAGTGCGCGCATTGTCGAGCAGGGCATTCAGAATGCCGCGATCCAGGTTATCGAGCTGCAGATGTTCGGCCATGGCCATCCTCGTTATTGGTCTGCTTAAGTAAACAAGGATGAATGTGCAGCAAAATAGTGGTTCAGGCAACTCCCGGCAGCGACGGGCGTCGCTGCCGGTTCACTTAGCGTTTGCGCCAGACGGTGACCTGCGCCAGCGTGTGCTGGAACTTGCGGGCCGTTTCGCGGATCACAAACGGTTTATCCTGCGGTTCATCGACCAGGTCGAAGTCGGCCGCCAGCAGACGTTGCAGTGCCTGCAGCGTCGTCAGTGCCTCACCGTTTTCACGCACGCCGCCCAGCCAGTTCTCCTTCGGCGTGAAATCCTCCAGCCAGGTATAGGGCGATGAGAGCACCAGAATGCCGCCCTGACGCAGCATCGGCGTGACATCCCGCAGGAAGCGTGCGGGCTGACGCAGGCGATCGATCAGGTTGGATGCAAGTACCAGATCGTAACGGGCGGGTTGCGGCTTAAGGTTACAGGCGTCGCCCTGAACAAACTGAATCCGCTGCGCCAGTTCGCTCTCCAGCGCGAAATCTTTCAGGCGAACCTGGCGATACTCCACCAGATCGCCTTCCTGTGGCAGGAGATAACGGAAGTCTTCGCCGCTGGCCAGCTGAAGCGCCACATCGATGAAGCGCGCCGAGTAGTCCATGCCGGTGACACGTTCAAAGTGGCGGGCCAGTTCAAAACTGGCGCGTCCGGTGGCACAGCCGATATCCAGTGCCTCGCCGCGTGCCGTGGTGTAGTTCAGCGCCAGGTTTACCAGGCTTTCGGCATAGTTATCCACGCCGAAATAGCGCGGGCCATACTGGAAGTCGAGGTATTGCGACACCATGGCGTCAGATTCATACGGGTTCAGCGCCATGGTTTCCTGATGGCTGGAAACCACGTAGCGGAAACCGGCATGCTGGAAGAAGTGGCGGCGGAACGCATAGCGTGCCGATTTCAGCGCTTCGTTGCCGGTCGATATCCAGCTACCGCCTTTGATCAGCGAATGTTTGCCATCAAAGGTCGGGGTAGAGAAATCATCGTAAAGCGGGTGGACTTTAAAACCTTCAAAGCCGTTGGTCGGCGTGGTCGTCCACTGCCAGACGTTACCGACGATATCGAAGAAGTCACCCTGGGCGAAGAGATCGACCGGTGAAGAGGAAGCCCAGTACGCCAGGTTAATGTTACCCGGTGCCCGATCCCAATCCGGCTGATCGCCCGCGACCTGTTCGCGCAGCTGAGCCCACTCCGCTTCACAGGGGAGCTGAACACTCATTCCCGTCTGATCCGCTTTCCAGCGGCAGAAGGCCGCCGCTTCCAGCTGGTTAACCTCGGCTGGCCAGTCCCACGGCATTGCGACTTCTTCACACATCAGACGCAGTTTAAGCTGATCGGGCATCGCAGGCGTGCCGACCCAGAAGGTGGGCATCTCCGCTTTTGCAAACTGACACCAGCCCCAGCCTTCGTCATCCCACCAGCGAGCGTCCTGGTAACCCCCCGCCTCAACGAACGCCAGGAATTCCGCGTTGCTGACCAGCATTTTGCTCGCCCTGAACGGCTGCAGCGCGATCTGCTGGCGGCCATATTCGACATCCCAGCCATAGGTCTCGTCGGTTTTACCCAGCGTGACGGTGCCGCCGGGCATCGGCAGCAGGGTATTGGCCGGAACAGCCTCGCGCTGGTGGCGCGCCATCGGGCAGACCGGCCACGCAGGCTGGGGTTTCACCCACCCGACCGGTAACTGGCGTATCAGTACGCTGGACGTTTCCAGATGAATACGCTCATGCTCAATGCCCATCAGGATCACCCAGGCCGGACTCTCCCAGGTGATCGGCAGAGTCAGCGGCAGGGTCTGGATCAAATCGCTGACCAGCGCTTTAACGCGCCCGCGGTATTCGCGGACTTCTTCGACAGTGGGCCAGTCATAGTGGCTGTCGTTGAGATCGTCCCAGCTCATCTCATCCACACCAATCGCCATCATCGCTTCGATACGATCGTCCAGACGCGCGTCGATAAGGCGTCCGGCCATCAGCTTATTAATGTAGAAGGTAGCGGTGTGGCCAAAATAGAAGATTAAAGGATGGCGCAGCGGAATGGCTTTGGTAAACCAGGCCTGGGAATCGGCCAGACAGGTAAACAGACTTTCATACTGTTCCCAGGTCTGGTGGAAATAGGCCAGCAATTCGGCACGTTTTTGTTCAATGTTATGGCCGGAGAGCAGTAGCGTTCGCGTCGGCGCAGGCAGATCGCGATGAGGTTGAGCAAGCGTCACAGGAAGCTCCAGATTGCTGAGTAAGTGAAACGGTAATTTACTATAGCAAATATGCATTTCTGCCCGATGACTTAACGCCGCCAGTGACGCAGCAGACGGCTTTTCATGCCGGTATCGAAACGCCAGATATGGTCGAAGATGCGCAGAATGCCTGGTTTCCCGTGGGCCGACATAGCCACGGCGTGAAAACGTTGCTGATTATTTCGCTGACGCGTTTTAATGGTCCCGATCACCTCTTCCGGCAGACGCTGGGCAATAAAATCGGAGACGATCACCGCATCGGCTTCCTGCCACAGGACGCCTTCCATTCGGGTCACAACGGAAGAGAGGCAGGCTGCCAGATCGGTGCCGCCGCGAAAGCGCTGACTGAGAAAGCGAATCGCCTGTTCCAGCCCGTCATCACCGGTCAGTTCATAGCCGATCACCTCATGCGCAAACAGCATGATGTAGCAGCGACGGCGATCGGCCAGCGCGACTTTCAGCAGCGCCAGACAAAACGCTTTGGCGCAGCGCTCATTGAAGCCACCCATCGAACCCGAGGTATCGACGCAGACGATGAAAGGCCCGCGTGGCTGCTCTTCATGCTGCTGGTGGCTGGCCGGACGCATCGTGACCTTTTCATGCCAGGCATCGCCCTGCAGCTTGTAGGTCAGCAGCCGTTTCTCTACCAGCCGCCGGTAAAACTCCAGCTCCAGTTCACTGATACTCAGCGCAGCTAACTCCGGCGGCAGCAGACGCAGCACGTCATCGCTCTGGTGAATGCCGCTGACCTCCTCCGGCACGGCCGCAGGTTCCTGCACCATATGGTGCAAGGCCTCCATAGGGGCATCCTGCGACGGCACCGATTTTGCCTCGCGGCTGCGACCCAGCTGCTGGGCCAGTTTCAGCAGCTCCGGCTGCTGCGCCAGAAAGTCGCCATATTGCAGCATCAGTTGATAGTCGCCAGGCTGCAGTGACGCTTTGCTCATGTCCCACAGCCGGCCAGCGGCGGCTTCGTCATCGTCGCCAAGAATCGGTGCCAGCTGACCGCTCAGCGCCATACGCTGCTGCAGTTCCGCCAGCAGGCGTTCGCGCTGCTGTTCCAGCAACGTCTGATTCAGCGTCAGGGTCTGTAAGGTCAGGCTCAGCCGCCAGCGCTGTAGAAAAAGCTGGTGCTGCGCGCTGCTGAGATGGCTGATATCGGTGTGCTGCAGCAGCCGGTTGGCTTCATCCAGAAAAGGGGAAGGCAGGCTTTCAAGCGCCTGAAGCGTGGCATTCAGCTGGTGGCTGAATTCACGATCGCTGAGGAGTTGTACCCGCTGGAACAGCTGAAACTCTTCGGCCAGCGTGGCCGGAACCAGCGTGGCTTTGAGCTCAGCGTTGATCTCCGCTCGCCAGCGTGGCACATCGCGCAACAGTGCTTTTTTCAGCCCGGGAAACTTTTCAAAAAACAGCGCCAGCTGTGGAGACGCCAGCAGGGCAATAATCAGCTCTTCAATCAGTTCGGTTTCACCCACGGAGAGCAGTGTGCTGAGCGTCTCCAGTGGGATCATTTACGCGCCTGTTTCAACTGTTCCGCCACATCCTGCAGGCTGGTTTCAACGCGCGCCAGCCAGTCATCACTGATAAACAGGCAGCGCTGATGCTGGCTGAACAGATGACGCTGCGACCGCAGTTCACTCTCCAGTGCATCCAGCGCTTCGGTGATCTCACCGGGCAGCGGCTCGCTGTTGCTGACGCCAGGCAGTGTCAGACGCGACGATTGCAGGCTGACATCACGGATAGCCAGGCAGTGCTGCGCATCCACCTGTAAATCCAGACTCTGCGCAAAGCCAATTCCATTGAGCTTGCCGCGAACCTCGCCCCCTTTCTGCAGCCACTGATTCAGTGCATCACGCGCGATCACCAGATGTGTCACCTGCATGTCATGCAGCATCAGCGGCTTTTGCAGCATCAGCGTCAGTTGCTCATCAGTGAAGCTTTCCGGCAGATCGTAATGGGGTTTGCGACTGAACATCCCACTGTGTTTTTCCAGGGTGATCGCCTGTGCGATGCTCTGTTGCTGCTGCAGAGCCATGCGACGCGCTTTTATCTGATGCAGTTTCAGCAGCATCGGCTGCTGCTGCCAGGCGTGCTGTGTCATCAGCTGATCGATTTCGCGCTCCAGCAGCTGCATGGACGCGACGTCGTGCCAGAGGCAATCTTTCAGCAGGATCAGGTCTATCGGCGCAATGGCGCTGCGGCCACTGTAAAAGGCGCTGGCCTGCAGCAGATGAATAGCTTTTTTCCAGCGACGATCGGAAATATAGGGCGCAGCGGGCTGGCTTTCCAGTTGCTGGCGCAGCTGATAAATCAGCTCGAACACCGCATCCGGGAGGCTGACCTGACTGATGCCGAGCTGCCACTGCGCATACTCCTCATCACTGATGCGCAGGGATTCCGCGACCGGATTGGTGTGCTCATCCTGCTGATGGGTCAGCATGCTGCGAAAGTTCTGCTTCTCATGCACATTATCCAGCCACAGGCGGATTAGCATCCGGTCATAGAGCGCTTCAAGGCCGCTGTCCGCTTCCGGCATTTCATTAGAGGCGGTGACCAGCAGACGCATCGGAATGGCCTCTTCGCTGTCGCCATTGCGGAAGCGGCGTTCGTTGATAGCGGTCAGCAGGGTATTCAGAATCGCCGGGCCGGCTTTCCAGATCTCATCCAGAAAAACAATCTCCGCGTCGGGCAGATAACCTTTAGTAAGGCGCTGATAGCGCCCTTCATCCTTCAGTGCCTGAATAGATAGCGGGCCAAACACCTCTTCCGGTGTGGAGAAACGGGTCATCAGATATTCAAAGGCGCGGGCGTGCTGAAAGGCATATTTCAGGCGGCGGGCAATCAGGCTCTTGGCGATGCCGGGCGGTCCCAGCAGGAATACGCTTTCACCGCTCAGCGCTGCCAGCAGGCAAAGGCGGATGGCATGATGTCGCTCATACAATCCTTTTTCTAACGCATTGCTAAGGCGAGAAATTCTTTCTGCCAAAAGATGGGGTTGAGCCATAATCACTTCAATGTCCTTACGATCGTCGGGCCGCCGCGCTTCAGCAAGCGCCTTACTCTATAGATCATCATGCGTGAAAGCGTTGATAGCTGTCAGCTTTTTTGTTTCATAAGGTTTGCCTGCTTTGAAAGCGGCGCTGATTAACGCTTTAATGCCTGAAACCACCCCGTTACCCTGGCAGACAGGCGAAGCGGGTATAGGAATTTTCGGCAAACCGTGCATACTGTGCGCTTTTTGATGGCCTGAGCGAGGGGTTGTTGCGCCTCTTAGACTCCAACAAAAGATAACTCTATGAGCTCGGATAATAAGCAGTCACTTCGCGGATTAACGCTGGCCGCTATTGGTGTTGTTTACGGGGATATCGGCACCAGTCCGCTGTATACCTTGCGTGAATGTCTCTCCGGACAGTTCGGCTTCGGCGTTGAGCGGGAAGCGGTGTTTGGCTTTTTGTCGCTGATTTTCTGGCTGCTGGTGCTGGTGGTATCACTGAAGTACATCAGTTATGTGATGCGCGCCGACAATGCCGGTGAAGGCGGTATTCTGACACTGATGTCGCTGGCGGGCCGCCATACGGGTGCACGCGCCACGGCAGTGCTGGTGATCATGGGCCTGATTGGCGGCAGCTTCTTCTATGGGGAAGTGGTGATCACGCCGGCCATTTCGGTGATGTCAGCCATTGAAGGTCTGGAGATTGCCGCGCCGTCGCTGGATCCCTTTATTGTGCCGATGTCGATTGCGGTGCTGACGCTGCTGTTTGCGATTCAGAAACATGGCACCGGCATGGTGGGCAAACTCTTCGCGCCGGTGATGCTGGTGTGGTTCCTGGTGCTGGCGATCCTGGGGGTCAGCGGCATCATGAAAAACCCGGAAGTGCTGCATGCGCTGAA
>PVMI01041656.1:0-15106 GCA_008528875.1 Aulacorthum solani | reverse complement strand
GCAGAACTGCCTTTGTTTTACATATCAATATTGGCCGGAGCCTTACAATAATAAAACATATATGTGGCACCTAAACCAGAGGGGCTTAATATATTATGGTCAGCACATAATATGCCTATTATGCATATTATGCTGTTTGTAAAATAATCGTAATGATATAACATACGTTACACAAACATTTATTTATTTAATAGTTTACTACAATTTGATGCTCCACAAAATCATGTTTAAAGGTCCAATATATCACTATTGATTCATAACATTTTTAGTTATTGTTTATATGTAACCAGGAAACATATAATTATTAAAATTGAAAATATGAAGTATTATAATATTGAATATTCTATGTCTTTGTGGAAAAATAATAAAAGATGATTAATATATGACTTAAAAAAATGAAGGATATAAAACTATTAAAATGCATTCTAAAGTTTTGGTAAATTGTACTATGCAATTTTACAAATGACATCTTTGGATGATATATGATATTGGTTGAGAATTTAGTTTGGCATGAAATCATTTATGACGAAACTGAGTCAAATATTTGCTGATTTTTAAAAGAAACGTATGTTTTTTTAAAATCTATAAAAATAGTATATTATATAAGTACTGTAATAATATATTGTTCAATGACAGATCTTTTAAGATCATATTATTTAGGTGCTTACTATAATGTATATTAGCTAGTTAGGTTAGATACGTTAGGTAGGTAATAGGTACCTACAGGTATATAATATTATGTATGTATAAGAAAAATGAAATTATTAGTTTTAAACATTATTAGGATTTCTTCTAATAAAATATGTTATAATTCGTTTACAAGTACCTATACATAGGTTATAGGTATAATATATTGATGGATGTTAGACTTTCCTGTGACCTCATCTGTAGTTATGAATCTGTGATCTAGATCAAGGTTTTGTTGGGTTTAGCTTTGACATTTGAAGGCAACCGTGCATTTTAGTTCCACTCAAAACAAAACATAAACTACAGTCAATAGTCGCTTATTATTGACTTTGAATATTATGAGATACTATTCAACTAATCCGTTCTGTCTTTCGACGGTAAGTACTTAATGTATACGATAATTAATGATAATAAATACCTATCTATTAATATTGTATTCAATAAATATTGATTATGAGATATATTGTTATTTATCATATAGTTTAATCAATAACCGAATAAAAATTGAACAGATTTTACACTTTTTGTGTAATTTTTAGAATCATTTTATTTAGCTTATAGTCAACAAGTGTATAAAAAAATAATATCATTTATGACTTAATTTAAATGCTTATATGTATCGTGGTCAAATACTCAAATAATACAATCTATAAGCTTATCAAGGTTTATTTAAATATTATATGCTGTTGAAATAATACACTATAAGTATATGTATATTTACCACGTAGTATATAATATGCATACTATGTACCTACATAATTTAGTGTCCTTATTCTTTAATATAATACAATATGTATTCACCTTTCGATCAACTGCTGTCTGAATACCCTCACTTATTTATTGTTATTGTCTATTTGTATTTGTTTTTAGATACCAAGACGTACCTTTATAAGTAGTTAAATTTATTTGCATGGTCGTTTATTCAAATGGTTTTTTTTAAGTCATGAATTACAGGAAATAATATTGTAGAGGTAGACGTATGTATTCTTATAAAATCCATAAATCTGAAATATATGAATGTTGATTTGGATAATTAATGAAAAATATGTTTAAAATAGGTAAACTTTAATAAGTATTAATTTTTTTAAATTATAAATATGTCAAATCATGCCTATACGCATTAATATTATGAAGTATAAAACAATGTGCAATGGTTTTTGACCGAAAACTATAGAAATTAAATAAAATCATTTTATTCTAAGAAGTAGTTATGTATATTATAAAACACAATATTGTATATAATTACAAAAAAATATAGTAATCTATAATTTGTATTATAACAATAAGCTAAACTTGTTATTCATTATTAAGTCCTCGAGTTTTAAAGACGATTAGAACCTTAACCTATAGTTTGGACTGTTGTGTTTATATATGCATACAAATACTGTATTGTAGATATTTAGATAAAAATTTAATATTATACTTAGGAAGTATTAATATCATGCTATAGTCTGTAGGTATTATGTGTGTAAACTGTAAAGTGTTGACTGGTGGATGACGAAGTATAAACTCTATACGGACATTATATTTTACTATATTACTATTCATATGTATTGGTTACGATACTTTAAGTAACATTTTTGGAAAAATTGAATTTTAAATATATCTAATTTTTATAGTAAATTATTATTAGAAATTACTTATTAGTTCACTGCAAAATTTGTTGACTTTTAACGTAGTCATTTAAAAACTGTTCTACATATTACATTAGTGATACAGTAATTGTATTTTTAATATTATACATAAATATGGAGATACGTAATTTGCGTTATGACTATATTTATACTTCGTTAAGTATTTTCAGGGTAAATTTAATAAAAAAATTAATTTACATTTCAAGCATATAAAAAAAAAAAATGAAATAAAAATAATTACTAAAAAAATTATGTTAGCGAAAAACACAATTGTCATCCTTTGTTTTTTCTAAATTATTTTACTGACGTTTAGTTTTTAAACTTAGCAAATTCTGTGAAAACGCTTAAATCTACTTCTGTAAATGGTATATTTTGTATAATATTTGTTTTTAGAGCCAGCAAAACAGAATATAATAATATTAATTGTTTGGTTTTTTGTCATTTTATATTTTATAATATATTATACTATTACTGCAGACGGCAGCGAGGGGCGAGGCCTGCACAGATATTATTGCTACACTTTGCCATTATTAATAAAAAATTTCCATTTTTTCGTTTAGACGATTCCGGGCGAAATGGTTTCAGATGAAAAATGACGAGTCGTTAAAAACGAAATGAATCGGAAGGATTCTGTGTCCATAATACTTCGATCTGATTGAAAATACACGCGTGCTAAACCAGGAAAGGCTACTTTGCATAAACGCAATCGCAATCTGTTATTATGTCGGAGTGGAAAAAATGCATACAAGCTCCCCGTGTTATAGGGTAGAAATGGTAGAATAAAGGGTTTTTTTGTTTTTCAGATGAAACGACCCGGAAAGTCCGTCTATATAGGAGGGAAAAAAATAATACAAGCTCGGCACACTTTGGATTTTGCGGTTTTCCTTTCCGTGTTAAAAATAAAAACGTTTAAGGCGCATTCGCATCTTTTAGGAAAAAACCGCCATATTAAACAATTTAACCCTCCAAACTAATACATTTGTAAACCATTTATGTATTATTAGATTAGACGAACTTAAGTGTTTTTCTCGTTGTGTAATAAATTGTTTGTTTTGTGTAGGGTCAAAACATCGAATCATGCATTGCAGGTTGTCGAAGTTAACCACGCAATATTGGAGCGACTTTGTTCATCCATGTAATATGAGACGATATGTTGTTTAGAATAAATTATTAAAATCAATCAAAATGTAAGGGTTGTTAAAATACAATTTAAAACGTCAGTCATCAGATGAAAATCCAAACTATATCTAAAAGCAATATAAAATAATAAATAAAACTACTACAATTTGTATCAGTTGGTATTTTGTTTAGAGGTGTTAAAACTTATTATAATATAAATTTCTGAACAGCAACTAAAAATATTATTTCAAACTATTTTTTTTTATATATATAATTTAAGTAATATGTATTGCTTATTGAAAGTTCAAAAATAAAAAAGATTCGGATTTTTATAAAAAAAATTCATAGTTTATCATATTTCTTATTTAAATGCAATTTATAACATACGACATTCTTCTCTAATGTTTACGAAAAATATATGGAACCATTTAATTCACCTATATTTGTTTAATTAATATTTAATACGTTGTATATCACTTAAATTAATTTAGTAAAATAAGTATATCAACAGTAATTTTATATAAGTGCAGCAGCCTTGGTCTATACATTTAACGAGAAGAAATCACAAAGAGAACCATACTTCCCTAGCGTCCACCGGTAATTTACAGAAGTATAATAAATATTTGTTTCGGATTCAGAGCGAAGCTATGGGGAGCTATATTTTGGTTTTATACAATAAAGTGATAATATCCTGGCAAACACTTTTTTACATAGTATTATAAAAAAAACTTGAAAGTTATATTTAACGACTTTGAATAAATAATTTTCTAATTTCTCGGTGACATTTGAACTCTAAAATATGGAAATAAAGTAATTTAAAATCAGTGATAGTTGCTTACAAAATCTTAATAATTTTTAAATAACATTCAACTGCTCTTTTACTCTACCTATCTTACATTGAATAATTTATTGGATGTTCTAACGTATATTATTATTAATTATTATTGTTGTCAATTTTATTAAATCTTCAAGATTTCTGTAAAATTATCACTGAAATATCAGATCAAGTTTAATAGATTCAAGTTTCGATTAAAATATCTTATATCAAGGTGTCAAGGAGGTGTTATAAATAATTTTAAATTTCAAAATCGGTAAGCTAACCTCTAGCACCTATTTTTACTAAAAAATAACGCTTTACGTGAGTTATCTTTTGAACTTCAATTTCTAGCCAAATCTCAGGTCCAAAGTTTGCGACCGCCTTATCCCTTTTATATACATAATCAGAAATGACGACCTGTTTTATTGGAAACTGTTAGTTCGCCGTATCATAAGGATTGGGGTAGACGGTCGACTTATAAATAAATCATGAATAATACTGAAGAGAGGAGAGGTATAAAAAATGGGTCAGCAAAATACCCTTGGGCTAAGAAAATAATGAAATACATGCGGGTTTCGTTGGTTTGGCATTAAGTTTAGTTTCTCTCTCTCCCCCTATTTTGTTTCATAATGGGCTTCTATAATTTATACGAACGATTCATCTAAATAAGAGTGAATTTCCTGGTTAGGTTTCCTTCAATATCTGTAAGAACAAATAACATCCAAATACATTTTTTTTTCGTATAATAAAATATATCTAACGCAGATTGGCTGAGTTTGTGGCTTACGAAAACTTCCGATGACAGTATACAGCCTGCAACTCTTACATTATTTATGTATATAATCATATTATGTGTTCAATAGATCTTATCGTTTTCAAAATGCATTATGATTAAAGTCAATAATTGTATATTTTACTATTTTGTCATTGATTTTAAAACATTTTTTAGTACCTAAGTATGAAAATATAAAATAACAGATCAAAACAAACTACACATTAAGTACATATTTAATAACTATACAAATTTGCAAAAAAATGAAGGGTTATGTATTCTTTATATTATAGTTGGCAAAAGCCAAAAAGTAAAAATATTAATGTACCTATATAAACATTGAAAGTTGGATTATATAGGTACTGTTATAAACGACCATTCAATTCAAAATCATTTTAGACGTATATTTGTCGGTGTCGTGGGAAATGAATATATTCGAAACCAGCATTACAGCGTAGCACGTACTTAAGGTTCGGAATGTTTGAAGTATATATACGGAAGACCAAGGAAAAACAAATTGAAACGAATTTAGTTGGATAACGGGATCAGACGACATTGTTCTCTTGGGTGTTTGAAATTTAAGTGAAAATAACATACCATTCTACTCTCTGAAAATCAATGGTCGGTTTAAACTCGTAGATTGAAATGTAAAAATCAGTAATCCTGTTTTCAAAAATGAAAAAAAAACTTCAAGAAGGAAATAAAATATGTGATCAGGTATTATTGCTATGAACAAAATAGCAATGTTAACAAGAACGATATTTCGGTATTTCACAAATTTAAAATTATCTGAGAAATTTATATTTTCACTCAGATATTTAATTTTGCCATAGTAGATTTTCTTCCTAATTAAAATACATACATATTATTAAATACTAATGAGATGACATAAAGATGCAGTGATTTATTTTGAAGAACAGAGATAAAGAGAGAGAAGACCAATGTGGTTTATAAGATTTCAAACATTAATAAAACTTTATAAAATAATTTTTCTTTGAACAAAATTTTCTATTCAGACGAACTTAAATGTAAAGTAGAGAGAGATGACCGTGGAATAGGCAATATGGCTTATGAGATTTAAAATATTAATAAGACTTTATTAAAATATTGTTCTTTGAACATACATTTCTATTCATACGTACTAAAATATAAAAGTAAGAACAATTTGTCAGTTTTTCTTTTTGCTCAGTTTTCTAGAAGTAGATAAAACATTAAACTTAATATGTGATAAGTTCCAAATTACAATTATTATTACATGAGATTTAATATTTTAATACTATAATTTATTGTAAATACTGAAGTATTAACGTAATTGGAGGTAACAATAAAATATCCATAAATTGGGAAATGCTGTATAAACACGTACAGAAACATATATTACATAATATCTACTTGAATCGTGTCACAAAAATCAACGAAATAAATAAATCATAATTTATGAATCTTAAATCTTCTACTGTTTATGTGCGTGTTTAGTAATAATATTTATTATTATTTGACATGATTCATATTTTATCATATTATAGAAACAGCGGTGGCTATAATATATTAGTACAAAATCGTATATTTAATCAGCGATCAAACTCGAAGTGGTAGAGAAGTGGGGTAGTTATAGTTTATATGTCTAATGCCAGTAGGTAATCATAAATTTGGGTACTTTCGTATAATATCGTAGCGCTACGTTGAAATTAAATGAGTGATTAAGGGGTAGACGACGTGTTGCAAATCACCGGTTTGGACGGCTCACGATGGTGTCATTAGAAAGGTACCTATGCCCCCCAGTGGCTAAAGACGTTTGTTAAAGACCGCGTCTGTTGGAACTACCGTAGCTGTAACAGGTGTGGATTTCCCATCACAGTAGTCCTAATGCAATTATTTTCTCGTTTATGGTTTACAATAGTCTTTATACATACCAACCGTTTTCTTTTTCGAATATAATTTCATATTTTTCTCTATCAAATTCAATTGGAAAAAGTCGCAGGAACGCACATATCACACATAGAACACTCGTTCCAGATACAATTTGCTGGTAAACAAACAGACACGTGCAGGCTTTTTTTATAAATCACACGGAATCGGATTAACCACCCGCTGTACCATCTACGATGTGCACAACAAAATATCTCAGATGTGACGTAACCATGCCGCACCACACAAAAGTATATAAACAGTTTTTATGTGTGTACAATTTGTATTAGTGATATACTTTTGCATGTGTAACCTCCGAACCTGACAATGTTGGAGTCCCGCGGATAACAAGTCAAGTGTACTTCCATGTTTCGATATGGGCAGTGTTTCGTATTTGATTAACTATACTCTTTAAAGTAGGTTGATTAAACAATTTTGGGCCCTGTTAAAAATTTTATCTACCTAAAATTGGCCCAAATTTGTAATACAAATTATTATGTTGTGTAAAATATATATATTAGATATTAATAGATTGTGTTATATAACTGCGTGTTATCTTCTTAATAGCTATCGTTTAAGAATGATGAAATTAAGTTTTTTGTTAATAAAAGATTACTTGAAATATATTTTAAACTGAATGTGCACACTTATTAGTTATTATTAAATATGATATGTTGTTTGTTGACATTAAATAATAAGACAAGTGTAGTTGTAATTCAACAATAATATATTCTAATCAATTATTATTATTATGAGTTATGACTTCATCATGGTTTATTGGTTAAATTGGGTCGTTGGTATTAATAACTGTAGTTCATTAAGGTAAAAAAAAATATGGTTCAAAATGTATTTTGTTTTAGATTTTTAAAAATAAAATAAATTATCAGTTGAATTTAAGGAAAATTAGTATTATTATGAAGTAAAAGTATACAATATATAATATATATTTTATGTTCTGCTTAAATTCTATAAGACAAAAATAATTTTTTTGTTATTTTTTGATATTATAATCTTTAAATTAAGTTAAAAAATGTAAGTATAATATTATAATAATATTATTAGCCTTATATTGATCAATATTTAATAATATTGTATTATACTGCGACATCTCTTCAAGTCCACAATTCACAAGTATTCGAAAATATGTCAAAATTGTTAACTATATCTGACGAATATAGTATACAAAGGCAGGTACCAAAAATTATTTTTCATTTTAAATAAAATAAAATGTATTGTTGATAAAACTATTTTATTCAAAAATAATTATTTTTGTATAAAAACTGATCTGGTCAGACGTTTTAAATCTTAAGTTTGAAATCAATACCTATATATATTTTAAATGTATCGAAAATAAAAATAATTTTTTTATAGAAGGTTATTGCAGGTAAATATTTGTTTAAACAAAGAAAAAAATACTGATAATTAGTTATTCCGATGTGAATCATTGTGTTATTATGTAAACATGATCGATTGTTGGTTCCTATAGTTGCCACTATCGATACGAGCGCATGCGGTGTTTTTTAGAATTCTGACCGACAACAGCTTCGGCGGAAACACATGGCCAGTAGACAGTAGTATTCGTTTTGAAGCGGTCGTAAATACATTCGTGCACTCCGTCCTCTAGAAATACTCGTACTTCTTCGTACCGGAGTCTCCAGAAAAATAAAAAGGTAAATAATTAAATAATTTATTTTCATTAGAAAACCATTTTTTTAATAATATTTAAAATAATCTTAAACTAATTCGATAATCATTTATACACAACTATTTTTTTATACTAGTTACATGCTTTTTAATAAAAGTCTTAAATATTATTTAAAAAAACTCTTAGTACTTGATAGCAGAAAGATTATAATATTAAGTTTTATAGCACTATGTATAGCACCCATCTTTCTTCGAAAAATGCATAAGTATTGCAATAAATTGTTTGGTTTAAAATTCCAATCCATCGAATATCTCATTTTTTTTTTAATTCTGAGCAGCGGGGAGTGATCTGTTACACACAATGATGAATATTTTTTGTTGTTTTTTCGTGTATCTGCCATCACCTTTTGGAGCAGTAAAAATGGGTTAATATTCAAATTTGAGAATAGTTTGTGGTAGCAAATTACACTTTTTTAGTACATTTAAAAAATGTTCAAATTGATTAGAAGAAACTCAAATATTTTCACAAAAACACATTTTTTACAGTATTAATTTTAATTTTTCTTATTATAATTCAAACAAGGAATAATCATAGAAACTTAAAATGTTCACTAAATATTTATATTAGCGATTTCTAGACATGATATAATTTATAAAACGTTAACCTGTTTTTATTAACGGGAATGTTTTTTCAATTTATGTATGATAACATTTTTATTTTAAGAAAAAAATCTTAAAAGCTAATGATAAATAAAGTTGTTTTGACAGCAATTAAAAGATATAAAAATTATGTCATAACTCAGAGTAATAATTTTTTTAATAAACATTTAAAAGTTCAAATTCTGACATAATTCGTGAAAACCTCGAAAATGTATAAATTATTTTGCAGTTAACAGTTCATATAACTTAGTTTTCATATCTAAGGATTAACAATTTAATAGAATATATTTCAAAGTTTTTCTCGTTTGAATTTAAGTCAAGCTTAAAATGACATATACTTTTTATAAATGTCCAATCAGTTTAAATTGGAAGTTGGATTCTCCTCAGACGATTTTCTCATTTTGTTATAAATCAAAAAATATTAATCCTAAAATTGAAATATTCCGCTACTAATTAAATTATCATTTTCTACACACAAATGATTTTCAAGATATTTTTTAGTTTGTTCCTAAAAAATGCTAAAAAATTGTACCTATGCTTGGTTAAAAAGCTTAAAAATTAAAAACAGGATTTTTCATAATTTTTACTTATAGAAATTTAAAAATATAGAATATATGCAAAGAAAATCCATGAGCACAGTTTTTTTTAAAAGCGCATGAAATTGGCATTTTAATATTTGATATTTAAACAAAATTTAACGGTTTTTCTTATTTTTCTATAATTAAAAAATAAAAATACTAATCGTAGAGACTTGAAACTTTTTAGTTTTCACTATTACGTACATTATTATTTTTTGAACCTACCCAAAGAAATTTCAACAATATTTGAACTAATTTTAATCAATTTATACCACGAACCTACTTACATGGAGTTGTTTTTAGGTAGGCACTTCAATTGTGTTTAATGATGCATAGGTAGTAGGTAGTAAAAACATGCATAATTATTTTCAGAGTAGTTTATTTTATTTTATTATTAATAATTTTATTTTAATCTACAGATTATTATATTTTGTTACGAAAAATTGTCCAGTCCACATGATCATACTTTTAAAGATTTACTTATTTTAAATCCATAAAGATAACAATTTAGAGTAAAATTGCATTTTCAAAGTACAAGTTAGTTATTTATCATGTTCATTACATCAAAATTAAGTTTTAATTTATAACATTTTATGTCGTTATAACTTATAATATTTCTGATATTTTTAAAATGATATTAATAACAAATTATTAGTATGATAGGGATTGGAAAAAAATTCAACGTTCACAAATATTGTGTAGCTAATATAACTTTGTTTAATGAAGTACAATAAGTACATTTTTACTTACCTACTTTACAGTTTTTTTACATAACCTTAATGATCATGGTTTTTGTTTTGTTAGATATTTTTCACACTGTGATATAAGATATTTTATCTTAATTCTGCAGTTGAATGATCATTAAACCATTATTATATAATATTAAACAAAGCAAATATTTTAATATTTATAAAAACATTGAGATTCACTCTTGTGAAAAAACAATAACTTATCGTAGTTTATTTAATGTGTGTGCCTTATTTATTTATGTAAAACCGTTTGGAACGTGAAGGAAAATATTTAGGTTTGTTAGAAAATACGAGCAGTTTAAACAATTTTCGTCGTTTTTTTACTCAAGTAAACTTTATAGTGTTTTGAAAGACAATACAAATATACTCTCTACCTGGTTGGTGCAGCAGAGCAAAATATTTGGTTTCCTTTGTCAAACTCCGTGCAGGCCGTCAAACACGATACACGCCGTAAAGTTTTTTGGTAAAAATAAATCCCGAATAATACAAGTTTAACGACCCTCATTACGGACGCGGGACCACTACGCGTATTACGTATTATTATAGATGCATTGCAATAACCATAGCGCGTTTATGGGTTTCGATTTCATATCCGTTGAATAAACATATTCCGTGTGCACGTAGGTACCTATACGGTTTCGGTCGTCCCTTCCTTATTATTTTCATAATATAGGCATAGGCACAGTCACCGGTGTCGTAAATACCTACCGGATCTCAATCATCAGTCTTCGTACGTGTCTATTGTCACTTCGGGATTTGGATGCGATACTCGGTCTGCATACGTAATTATATCCCCGGAAAATCAATGTTTCAATATCATTTCCCAGTAGTGATATAGGTACCACCGAAGTTATTATACCGTGGTAGTAGTCCAAGTGACGGCTATGGCGTGGGCGGCTCCTATATTATAACCGTCGTATTGTGTATCTGCCTATACATTGTATACTGACAAAGTACAAACGGGGATTATATTCCGTGCGATACGCTCTTCCAGCTCCTTAGCTCTTTCTGTTGTCTTACACACTGCAGCATTCGATAACTATAGGCAATAACACAATCCTCGAGGACAATAAATAATCTGATGAATAATAATATAGTCGTACGACGGACGTTGTCTGCAGTATACAATAATTTTAGTCGGCATAATTCTCTCGACAATAAGTCTAGACGGACGTACGTCTATGCTTATAGTTGTCGGATTTGGCTTTGACGAAATATAGTTGGAACTTAGAAGCGTTTATGACTTTATGTATAATATAATACTATTTAATAACCTCATGAGGAATAATAAACCTAAGTTTATGTATAAGACGTTTATTATGAGTGTATAATATATAAATACGGTACAAAGTATAGTTTATAACTACATTATAAGCAGAAAGAGTACAAATTGTCAAATTGTTCAATTTTCCAAATTGCTGACACACATTCAATAAATACTTTGCTTGAAAAATCATAAATAATGAATAGGTAATTACTAATTAATAAACTGTCAATTATGCCTCCGCGATAAAAATCTCTAACATTGTTAATAGTTTGGACTTCTCCTCAGACTACACACGTCATAATAATATCATGCTGGTGTTTATTGAGCATATTTGGTTACTATTTCCTTTAAAATATCGTACATTACGTAAATGTCTTTTACCACCAACTTACATATAGTATAATTATTTATAAATATAATTATTTAAATATTCAAATTCGGCTGGTTATATGAAGGGGCATCATCAGTTTTACTCGTGTTAATTTGTTCAGTCGTTCTGACCTTTATATGTCACGTGTAAACCGGTGTCATTATATTAAATTTATGCTGTGCGTAGGTGTACACTGTACATAATACGATGTTATAAACTAAAAAGTTTGCTCTCCACCACCTCAAACTCAATGTGCCGAAACGCATGTAATTACCTACGTATATTTATATATATAGTTATTCTATCCGCGAACGTAGTTCGGGAGAAATGTGCGATTTGACGATCGAAAAGTAATCAGGTCAACGGTAGCCAAAAATAATATAACAATACGATTTCGCGTGTGTGCTGGAGTGAAAACAAACACCCCGAATCCCTGATATCCCGATAGTGCGACGACTGCCGATTGGAAATCCTGCGAATAACAGGTGTGCTCACGCAGTCACGCTATTGTGTAACGTGTCGAACGTGTATAGTTATCGTGTGCGTGGGTTAGGCGCACTGCAACGTGTATAATAATAATAATATACCTTTAAGCCCACCTATTCCTGGGTAATGATATTTAAGCAACTCCAGCACGGTGTAACAATACGGGGTGGGTTTTAATGTGTTTTTGTACATACCGATACATAATAGTCTGAGCCACCGCGGTCGTGTAGAGTAATAATATATATTATGTTGTTATATATTATGGTTCGCGCCTTGTGGACCTTCGGGACACGATGACCAATGACCATATAATGTGGTGCACACCACCAACTGCCATCAGCACAATATCTATACAACAACCTTGCACGCCATCCCTTTTACCATCATTATATATGTACCGTCGTCCTGTTATATATCTTTCGTTTGCTCATTTACCCTGCGCGTACGCCAAGAGAAATCTCTATAAAAAATGTGTTTTTAAAAAGTTGTCTTTATCGACTCGTGAGTAAATATACTTATTGTTGGCATACTATGATATTCTAGTTATGAAATTAAAGCTAATATCAAATTTGTAGTACGTGATTTAAAATTTTCCTTGAATTTCGTTTTTTTTCACGAATTTTGTTATATTACGGTCTTGACATGATACAAATTTCCGCTTAACGAACTCTCTATACAACGAACTTTTTCTCAGTTCCTTGAAATTGGTTATATCGTGAGATGTAACTGTGGTTACATACCGGGGGTCTCAGCGGTATGTCTTGCATTGGGTTTCAGCTTTACATTAAGATTATCTTAAAAATTGGTATAATTCTATAATTTAATAACAATATATTATATATCATATACTACATATTTCATTTGAATTCAGTCTGTTTGTATGCATTGGTGTTAAAAAAATCGAAGGAATATAATATAATATATTATAGAAAATTCGGTCGTAATATTTAGGGTTGGTCTGCAGCGGTATAAGTTGTTGTTGCTGTGTAGAGATTTTAATTATTTTAACGGGTTGGACTACAGCTGTAGTTTAAGCCATTGTAGAAATTTTAATTATTTTAATGTTTTAACCATAAAATAGAACCGATACGGTTGCAACTAAAATGTATATTGGTTACATTTTCACGGTTATATTACCTATAAGTGAAAGACGCACAAGGTAACTGAAAAAATAGCCCCCGGCAGTTAAAATAAATAATTGTATACCTTGAAAAGTTTGAACCGTTGATTTCGTTCTAATTTCGTGACGATCCGGTCGTCCTTACAATGAAAACCAAAGGTCAATATTATTTTTGTCAGATATATATTTTTTAAATCAAGTTCGTAAATCGTTTTATACATAACGCCTCCGTTTATGATGCTTATAATTAAATATCTACCCAATTAAATCTCTCGTATATTTCTTGATATTATACGTACCTGCGTCTATGGACACGTCGTAATAACTGCAGGTAAATTGTAATTAACCATGAAATTAATTCAACACTTTGACGTATTTGACAAACATACTTTTTGTTTTATTAAGTATCCCAATATTGACAAGATGTTATGAGAAAAGGTTTTCCTAAACAGTTTTTGAACAGCTCAATGAAATCAATACATATTGATTATACCCTATCGGCGTGGTTGGTCTAACGGACTATAAATCACGAACGGTATATTTTTAAGAGACCATCTTTTTCGACCGCTCGAGTTATTTCGTATAGGTATACCTACCTAGTTGTCGGGAGTATGAATATAGGGACGATAAATCGAAAATAAGAAAGTTCCGATGACTTTAATTACAATAATTTGTCATTAAACCAACTGTATTTTGTTATAAAGTTTCGTTGGAAGTATATATTAGGTGCAAGCATTGAGCTGAAATCAGACATTAAAACGGAGATCAAAGTATTTATTTTATTTTCATTGTAGGTACGTACCTAATATAGAACTAGTAAGCTTTTTTTTGAACATAGTAGTTTAGACACTTTAGTTTTGCTCCAAGGTGATTGTTGTAGGTTATAGTTTCATGTTGGTTTTACCAGACCGTTTTATATACAATAAATACTATATTTATTATTTATGTATACCTTCACTTATAATGATTTTTGTCTATAAATATTTAATTTATCGTGGGAAATAAGTGGATGCAATTACCGATGTCTAATATCATTTCAAATTATATAGTCTCTCATCCAAGATAATTTTAGCTTATCAAACTATAAGAAATATATCTAATACATTTATTATAACGATTTAAAAGTTAAACTGTTTAAATTTTTAAGCTTAAAATGTATAAAAAAAATTATTTTAGTATTGTTTATGAAACATGATTTACATTATAGTCTCTTTCTAACATAGCCTCGAATAATCGATTTAAATTATTATTCTTATTTATTTATTATTTCTTATTGATTTATATAATATAATAAA
>PVMI01041655.1:0-11127 GCA_008528875.1 Aulacorthum solani | reverse complement strand
TTTTAATGAATTTTATTTTTAGCAAAGGCAACACACGTTGATCGTGGTAAATAAATCTTTATAGTTCTTAATTATTCACAATGGGTGGCGAAAAAAAAGGTTGAAAAAATTTTTTTGCTGCATCCGGCACCTTGGGTGGTTATTATTTTAACAAATTTTTACTGGAATCAACGTTGTACGGGGCCTTTTTTACCGAGCAGACGAGGAGCCAAAAACTGAAAACAAAAAAGTACTTGAAAATGCATGTGGTGTACGTGATGGTGGAAGCAAACTACGTAAGTATATATACGTGATCAGACGGACGCACATTATACGCCCTAATATACGAGTTCATGAATCGTGAAAATAATCAATTCAGCGTCCTTTATTAGAAATTGTCAGAATCAGCCAACAGCGGTGATTATTAATGCGTGTGTGTGTGTTCATTAGGAGTGTATATTATACACTTTTTTTTAATGGCATCTCTTCATTTTTCGAGGCGTAACACCATCACCCAAAACCTAAATGTCGACCTTTTATCAATTGTCTATAGAAAATTGATTGACATTTTCAACCGAAAACCCGCCCTTCCCCCCACTCTTCCTACTGCAGTTGCATCACCATTCACCAGTATTGTTTTCCGTTTTGCTTATTATATCAAAAAACCACTACCCCGCTAAACCTACATAACATTTGATGCTGTGAGAGCAAGGACTATATGGAAGGGATGTTGCAAAGTGACGTTAATTTGACAGGCTAACAGCAACCACGGCACGTGGATCGTCAGGGGACACGCTTTAGGGTGATAAGCCGCAACAAGCCAATTGTAAACATACGCCTTCTATGCAATACTGTATAATAGTCTGATTGTAGACATCTATGTCTAATAAAATGTCATCTGCACGTAATATTTTATGGTTTTTATAGTTTTATTATTATTATTATTATTATTATTATTATTTATTATTATTATTATCATTATTACGATACTTATGAGAGTAGAATCCAATAAAATGGTGCTAAAAGGTTTCTATGGAAACAATTGCAAATGTCATGTTTATACCAAATCATGGTCATCTAAAAAAATTTTAAGTCTTATAGGTATCAAAGCCAAGTATCTATATTAAAATGACATTCTCAAACCAAAATTCAACAAAAAAAATATAAGCTGTATATTAATTAGTACTTAGAAGTATTAGTAAGTGTCGAGTGTACGAGCTAGTGTATCCCAAAATTGAGTGAGTTTCATTGTGTTTAGTAAATAATATACATAGTGACCAAAAGTTTCGAGTTACTACGAATATTATTTTTTTTGAATTACAACAAATTTACTGAAATTATTATTATTAATTAAAATATTAAATCTTATCGATTTTTGTCAAAATGTATTAAAATGTCTATAAAACAAAATTGTATATGATATGTATTATTGGGATTTTTATATATCTGTAATATATTATATCTGTAATGTATAACAACTTATGAGAAACCTTGTATAGCATATGGTCAAAACTGAGTTTTTAAATTTAAAATTGAATATATAGAGATATTCAACTTAAACACTTTTATAGAAAAACAATTTTTCAATATATATTTTTTTTAATTTTAAATATTTTAGTACAAATTATGAGAAATTTTGTTTGAATTTAATTTTTTGACAATTTTATGAACATCAACTAAATAAATCGAAAATTTAAACTGTCAATAAATAGTTTAAGATGACCGTCTAATTTATTTGAACATAGTACTATGGCTATAAAAATGAAAACAACACTATAAAACCAATACCATATATTCTGCTCAACTCGTTATTCAAATGTATATATTAGTAGATATACTGATTTAATTACACTTTCATTAACAATTTGTAAATGTTATATACTTTGGTACACAATATGGTAAAATTATAACATAATTAGGTCCATCACGTGCATTAAGGATACAAAACGTGTTTGTACATAGTTATATTAACATATTACAATATTAGTGATCTATAACAAACGTGCCAAATAGTACGTTCGCTTTTCATTTAAAATGACTTGTACATTTTACATTAAACAGTCCAAACAAAGATTTAATTAACATTTAGTACACCGAACGTGATTTCTCCATTCACTGGCTTATCTGGGTATATCCCCATTATCCGTACATTCAATGATCGAGATACGTGATGCAAAAATAAGAGAGTTAGTTTTTCTTTTATACACCAAACTACCAAAGTTTATTATCATTTAATTTATATATTTTTAATTACTTTTTGAAGAACCAAAACACAAATAAACATAAAAACCTGAACTCAAGATTAAATATTTAATGCACTTTCTATAGCATAACATTCATGAAGACCTCGTACGTACCTTATGAATATTTTGGTATGATTAACTCAGATTACCTCGTTATAAAAATATTTTTTTTCCAAACGTATTAAAGTATTGCGCACGTGATACTAAAAACTAACTGAAAACTCTATTATCATTTTTCAAAACCATTAATCAGAAGAAATGAAAACTTGTATCAAATGTATAGAGAAGATTTTTTCAAATATCAAGAATGATAAAAAAACATAATGGTACCTACCTATAACTCTATTTATTTCGCAGTAAATATACTGTATGAAATATACATAACTCGATAAAATGCTTCACAGAAGACGGCCCTCCTTGTATTTCTATTATTATTATTATTGTTTATCTTAACAAAAGAGTAATATTTCTCGGAAAATTTACATATTTATACCAAGTAATAAATTAAAATATATAAATATACGTACTTTATTTATTTTTTCAATCAATTTTTAAACTAAAATTTTTAAAAAATACATTTAATTTCTCTTAATTTTTTTATAGGTTTCACATGACCATTTAAAAAACATTACAATTATTTGTATGTATAATAAATAAGCTATTATAACTATTATGAACAAATTACTGAAAAAATTCACTATTTTTTTTTTCTAATGTTTATAAGGTAGGATTAAATTTTACAAATGTAAGAAATGTACACTGTTACAAATTTACTTCATCATGAATAAACAAAAATATGAATTCAATTATAAATTATTACTGCAAACCAAAAACGATTTTGAGTAGAGGTAATTGTCACCCATTATCATATAGATTTTATATTAATTATTAAATTAATTTATTTTATAATTCATAATAAAATATGGCAGTTTTATAGAGTAGTGTATAAAAGTATAGTATAATGGTATTAACTATAATTAGGCATAAAATTCATCTCGATGTTTCAAAAATGTCATTGTGTATACACAATATATACTAATAGGCATAAGTAAAAAGTTTTAAATCCACACAAAAATATTCATTAACCAAATAAGTAAAATTTTTATTTTTATTTAAACCTCAAAATTTGTCAAAATTTCAAATGTATTATAAAAAAATATCAATTTTTTTTAGTTCTTTATAAACTAAAAATGAGAATACTTAATAAACTTACTTTAAACAGTATAAACTCAATAAACTACAAAAAAAATTGCAAAATTTCGTGATGTTGATTAATTTTATTGATTTTCAACTTCAAATGCTTATAAAAAAAAATCGTGTATTGATACATAGTAATAATAATTAATACTTATAATGATCTTCGTAATACATTTTCAACATTTTTGACTGAATGAAAAAATAATTAAATAGCTATAAACAGCTCAAAAAAAGGTTTTGAAAATTCTACTCTGTGTATTAAAAATAGTTGATAAAAATGTCAAGTACTTAGGGTTGCTCGTTTTTGAATTACAAAAATGAAATAATTGATTTTTCAAAAACTAATTTTACTTAAAAATTCCCGTCTTTCTAAATGTTTTCTTGTTTTTCACCATTCTTACAGAAAACAATAATAATTGAAGTTGAAATTTGAAGCATTTTTTCTACTATAAAATATGTTTCCAGACAGCAAAAAACACCATTGTAAAATCAATACATTCATCGTTCCTCTCAAATTCTTAAAAATATAATATTTAAACTAAAAATGAATAAAAACCCTCAAATTGGCTAGAAATATGATTTTCTATAGTAATTTTAAACCCGAATAACTAACAATCTACTCACATTTATATTTAAATTTGTTAAGGCGGTATCTAGAAATATTATAAAAGCAGGTGGTCACATATTTAATAATGACATAGATACATAACTGACTGTAATAATTTTATTAACTAATAATAAATAATAATTATCTTAAAAAAATAAAAGTATTTTTATAAATGCTATTATATGATATTTTAAATAATCAAAAATACTATACATTTTAAATATATCTTAATATTATTTGTTATAATCATACCCTAATTCATTTAATATTAATTAAAGCATAGAAATATAAGATTTGAATATTGTGCATTACAAATATTAGTTAGATTCAAAATATTGATTTGTATAAGAGATTATTTTTATAAATTTAAATATAGATGTAGATATTGTATGATAAAAATGTTTGTATTCATGAAAAAATAAAATTGGAATTGCATTTTATTATTAAGATAATATGTAGATATGTTTCCAATATTGTGTTACATTATAAATTGCCCTTTGGCGTTAATAAATAAAATAAAATAATAATAAAAATATTGAAAATAATTTTTAAAAGTATCTCGGCGCATTGTGTAGGCAAAACAATAGCATATGCGACAATAAATCATTGTATAATAATATTATACTTTGGTATTCTCGTCTAATATAATAAATATTATTGTATTTTAGTACGTAATAATAATTGTTCAATGAAATTAATTTAATATTTATCATAAATTTATTTATAGATAATTAATAATCATTCCGTTCGTCAAGATAGTCAATACAATATTGTCAAATTTTGAAACTAATAATTCTAAACACATTAATTTTGAACTTTATAATAAGTAATATATTGAATGAATCATCACCTTAGTATATTATCATTTTATAAAGTGGAAATTAATTTTCAAGTGCCTTTCTATAGAAAAAATTTTATTTTTCGTTTATACAATATGCCGAACGAAAAGCAATTAGTTGGTCGACCAACAAGGCTGTACACACCAATGGCTGGAATCAGATTTCAAGTTATCTTAGTGAAGAGCTCCTTAATACGTCCCAAAATGTCCTTATAATATTCTGAGTGTGCCCGTAAAAGGTATATCACTCAATTGCGTCCCAGCATAAAATTTAAAAATAAATTACCTTGGCAATCATTGAGGCAGCTGGTTTATACCAAAAATATCAATGACATTTTATACTTACTGCGGTTAATAAACACGGGTTATAGAAGAGATAGGTAAAACATAATTGTAACTGAGTGCATTCGGTCCACGCGTATCTAGTAAATGCCAATTCAAACGATATATCTTACAAACGTTAATAGTTCGATAATAATTAAATAAGTTACAAGACATTTATTTATGTTTGTATGTGATACCTAGTTAGAAACTTTCACTTCAAATCATTCTCAAGTCTGCAGTTTTATACATTTGAAAATTGGCTAAAAAGTTTGTACACGTTGTTAAATTAATTTCGACACCATACATATAATAAGTTAGACATAACGAGGGTGTAGGATATAAATAATAGCTCATATCATATTCCCACAAAGTACAGTAAAACCAAGTTCGATCATAAAATCTACCCTCAACACAACTTTACAATAGTGCGAACACGACCGTTTATAATTTATTGGTTCCTAGCAAATCGTGATGTCATTCCGGTGAAACTTCGGGTATAAAAGGATTCTGAGGCTTATATGAATGATGTGTATCCGGTCAAACAATTGACGCATGACTCAGGAGATTCAGTGAATTTTGCATTAACGACCCGTAAAATATGCATCGGAAGTTAAACAAGGGATATAAAAACCTGTATAAAAACCAGTATATTCATGTGTGAGAATCAGCTATGGTCATTGTGCTGATAAATCGTTTTGGTTATCGGTGGAAACAGTACTGTGCAATGTTATTAACTGTATTACCGAGTGGTGCGAGATATAAGGGATAACAGGCGTACAGAATTAGCCTCGGGAATTGTCTCTCAGCAAGGAAATAAATTCTTGACGAAATGCTCGTCCGTCATTGTCTTAACGAGCTCACCTACCATTCCTTTACACCGACAGACATAAATGGACTTGTTAAACGGATGGCCCAAAAACTTTAACAACTTCCCTTTTGGTTGATAACACTTGGAAGTGCGTAACGTACAGTACCTCAAATCAGTTAAAAAGCTGATCCCATTTTTAAACGAAGTTTTTGTGTAACCTAACTTGATGGGTAACTTTTTATCAATTACTTATATCATTTATATTCATAAATATCAAATACAATTCATATTTTTTAAATAATTTTAACTTGGGTCTTACAAAAACTTTTTAAAATAGTATAGCTGCAAAGAACAATAATCTATAAATTACATCTGTTCATGTATACATATTCAAAAAATAAACAAAATACAAAATTAATAAAAAGAAATATCTAACTTATTATAAAAATGCGATGATGACTGAAGAAATTATTATGGAATGTATACCAATATACCATTACTAAAACTTATATTATAAAATATTTTGTAAATGTTTAATATTAGGTATACAAATACGTATATAAAACTTGGATGTACTTCTAATATCCTCATTTTATCAGAAAATGAAAGAGGGTGCGTTATAATGACAATAGTTTATCAACCATCAAAATCGTATTTAAAAATTGTTGAACATTATTCAGCACACTATGTTATAAGATTGTATATGTATACTTTAAGCTATTATAATAGAAGCAATTCTCAAGTAAAAATGTCTTGTACACTCGTACAAAAATATAAATATTAACTTTATCTAAACAAAATAAATAAATGAATAAATTCTTATGTAAACAAAATATTCATGTAAATATTTTCAATTAGATGAGTAAGATAAATAAATAAATATTAAAATGAAACAAACCTAAATATGATGTTCTATACATGAGCGACGGGCCGTTTTTTTAAATTCTTCTCCGTCCAGTACAAAAGTAAATGAGTATATTATTATGTCTATTGTATACTGAAAATAATAGTCTGTGTGCATACATAATATGTGGTAAAAAATAATGCTAGAGGAAAAAATTGTTATTCAAGTCTACAAGTAAAACAAAAGCATAAAACAGGAATTTATAGGCACTCTAATATGAACATTGAGTAGACAACAGTTTCCCTGCACGTATACTGTTTTCTATAATAATATGTAATGTGCATTATGTATCACTACATTATATGCATAGGTATTATACTGTACACTAGGAAAACAAAATACCTATACAACGAATCTCGAATTAATCTTAACTCAGTTCTATACAAATACGTATGAATGATGGACGAATACACCCCACCTCTACAGTCTAACAACTCTCAAAAGTGCATATCGTCAAAAATACATATTATTATAATAATGGATGTCGGCGTTATTATATTGTATAGTATACATTTATTAGTATGAATGTGTGTGTGTGTGTGTGTGTGTGTGTGTGTGTGTGTGTGGTGGATACCGTGGTGATGTTTGGGAATGGCATGTGTCAGTGATTGATGACGATATCGTCCCGGCTTTTCCTGGTCGTCCGTTTCGTTGGCGTTTTATATAATGCATGTATATAGATATATACCTCATGTGTGAATAAATGCCGACGGCCTATAGTGGTTGTGGAAACGGTAGGCTGACAAAAGACGAGTGAGCGTGTTTGTAACTGGCGGCCGTCTAAAAGCTGCTGTTATTGAAAGTTTATCGAATCAAAACTGTTTTTTTTTTCATAGTACGTTAATGGTTTAACGACGAGTTTGCGTGATGTCTACCTACCATTAAACTATATTAATATATAAAATTAAATATATTAGTAGTAGTTTTAAATAAAAAAAATTTCTTGAAATGCGGATAGAATTACCTACATTTTTCTAAAAAAAGACGAAACTACATTATTTTTAAATAACGATACACATTACCTATTACATCTACAAAATAAAGAGCCATAATATGAGTAATATTAATTGTAGTTTGTTATACATACTATGAAATATGAACATAATATAGCCGATCAATAGATCAAACAACTTATATTCTTTAAACCACACGCTTTTTTCAGGTAGGAAACATCAAATCAAATTAAAAATATTAAAATCCATTGGAATCAATTTTAGGGACCCATTTAGACCAAATAAATAAATAATATCATATGACATTTTCCTATTTTTATACTTGAGAACACAAATGCTATTATATTTCAAATCGTCCATCGGTTATAACATAGACGCTTGGCCATATATTATAAAAATATAAACTATTTATATATTATTTATGAAATTAAAATTTTTCATTTTTCATTATGAATTATTATAATCCTTAATCATATGTCGTATTCTATAATTAGCTTATATTTATAATAGTTAATAATATATCTAGAAAAATATATTATGTGCTATATTTTATAATTGTACACGTATCGTGTAAGTATGTATAATACTATAATATAGAAAGCAAGAAGGTAGAATGTATATAGATACACTTAATTTAATTAATACGAAATATATGCTGTATAATACATACGTATTATATAGTATTTTATTGATAAATAATTTCTTGGATAATGTCAATGAATAATTGTCAGACATGGCAATATTTTTTATTATTTGCGCATTTGCGCATCACAGCTGGTTATATTGCACCAAAATGCGCATATGAGTCGCCGGCTTATAAATGAACCGAATATAATGCACGATAATACTTGATATTTATACGTTATAAATTATAATGTTATGCTATTGATTAAATATAGTCATAATTATATATTTTATTGTACACTGGATATTTAATCAATAATTGTACTAAAATTCGTCATACAGCACGTTTCTATACATTTTTATCAAAGTATTCTTGAATTCTTCAGATTTTATAAACCTACACATTTTATAATTTTATATAAATACAATCAATTTTAATCTCGAAATAACTATCATAAGGACATAATAAATTGTATGTTTTTAAAGAGAAATGTGATAAATGGTAATACTATAGGTAACTTTGTATACTTACTGCGTATTTAAAACACGCCGGACGTGTAATCCTCAGCAAACGAAAGAGCAACGGCACAATTCGTTGGAAAGGAGATGATCAAGGATCGTTTTGCCATTGCTGAACAGCAGTATAATATTACATATTATGGTATACTGTACATAATAAGTAATCCTCAGATAACGACACAAAAATGATTGGTTGCCTATACATCGATGTTCCGGGCAGGAAAAACAAACTTAATACATACGCACTTGTGTAAGTAAAACACAAAATAATAATAAAAAAAAAATCGAAAACAATATTTGCACGGTGGAGATGGACGCAATAAAAACATCCACAACGGCCTTTCATAAAATTGACCGACAAGCCACGAGTGGGTATAACGTAATTCGTAAACAATATGGTTGGAGCCTCGACCATGCTTACCACGGCGGGACAAGGAAGATTTAGAACCTCTCCGAATTTTTCAGAGTATCCACGCCATATTGTCTTGATTTTTCTGTGAACCACACCGTTACCACGGAAAAATTAAAATTAATTATATTTGATAAGAGTAAATAAGTAAAGTAAGGCCAGACTTCCAAGACAAAATACGGCGGAACCCTGCTTGTTGAGGAAATTCTATAGCGGAAAACGTTCTGCAGTGCGAACGCCAACGTTTGAAAAGTTGAAAAGGTAGAAATTCTTGAGCGCTTGGTTTGATGTGGTATGTTGTTTGACCGTGGTATAAGACATTAAAAGTTAATCGTGATGAACTGATAAGTCATGATAGTAATTCAAACTATATAATCAATTACATTATATTTTGTGAAAGTAACATATTATAATAATTATTAATTAATATGAATAGTGATAACGATAACGGTAAAAGTATAAACAGTCAACTACGGTTACGGTTACTAGAACTTTACAGACCAAACACCGGATCATAGAAACATTGCAAACGTTTACTGCTTCGTTTAGCAAACAGATGGTCCAAATTTCTCCGTTATCAAACTTTACAACGTTTTCCGCTACAAAATTTCCTCTTAGTTGAGTGAGAAGTCTGAGTGTAATACTGTAATCTATAACCACCATAACCATATTAAAATAACCAAATAAACAGAACATTTTTAGTTATTTGGTAGATAGCAATATGACTATATAACTGTTCCACACTTACACTGTGCATTAAAATAAGGGCTGCAATAATCATATACATATTTTGGATCACAAGTATTGTATATTTAGTTTCTCACCGCACTTTAAATAATATATGACAGTATTGGTTTATCATTGTCCGGGAGTGAGAAAATGTTATCAGCCCGCCACACAGTGGGATGAAAGTAATTTTAGCACGCCAAAAGTCCGAATTTAAATGGTTAATAACGTAAGTTGTTATGATACGATTTTATAGTATAGTTGTTCGATATCATATTTTCATATCAAGACTATCTCTAATTGTTCCCATTATCATTATAATGAGCTCGTTAACCGAGTCAAATAATGAAATGATTTTTCGTAATCTGTGTTTATTTGAACAACCAAGTGCGATCGTGTAACATCCACAATAGCAACACAATAATGATGAAAAATAACATATGGTACATAATATTGTAACTGATAATAGTTTAGTTTTCAATTAAATACTTCCACAAATTATAAATACAGGTAATAATAACAATATATTATTTTTGAGTAAAAATAGATATACTGGAATATTATTATTTATTTATATCAATATTAATAGGGCGGGGTAATAACAAACCAGTACCTACCTTTTCAAATAATTTTTCCAGGTAGTTCAAAATTATTTCTTACCAATTCTTAGTATAACTAGTTTAAGGATTATGTTATATATGTTGTTTTCTAGGAATAAAACAAGTTAATTAATTTCGTGTTATTATTTATGTCTATTCTTCTGATTTTTTTCTAAGATCCACTACGAATTATTATTTTGTCTTGAAAACCTTGTAATTATAATCTATAAATATCAGTAATATTATTACATATTATATTAAACAGTATTGTATAGTTTCATTAACTGCAGACAGAACTATTTTATCGATAGCGGTTCGTCTAAAATGACATTAAACGTTGGAATCCAAATTTTCACAAAACCGTGCAGGAAGTGAATAAAGTGAGTAAATCTTTGTA
>PVMI01041645.1:0-13320 GCA_008528875.1 Aulacorthum solani | reverse complement strand
AATATCATAACAACCTAACACTCGCTTATGGTCACCACAATCAAATACTGGGCAGAACGCAGGAGCAACGAATTGTTGTGATCCAGTTGATGCCTTAGAATAGGTAGGTACTAATCGGTCAACAGAATTAACTTGACAAATATAGTATTATGAATAGGATAAATTGAATAAAACAGTCGAAAGTGCTATAATCTTCCGATGCCTACCACCTAATCGTTAATACACATCATAAGAATGAGAAATTATTGTATAGTTCTTAATGGGAAGTTTTGTGTTTGAACGCAGTTTTCCACACTTTCATAATATCATAGGATCAAACTAATAAATACTTGTAAATCTTAAAAATTACCTCTACCACCTCCTTCGACACTCTAAATTCATCAACTATCGAAGTACTCTATAAATCCTAACTGTAAAATATACTTTAAAAATTAGATTAGGACCTAGTTTGGAGTGAATGACGATAAATCTAATAGATACCTAGTATTAACCGTGTATTAGCTCTAATAAAAAAATAAATAGTATCTAAAGTGCCTACAATAGCCATTGAAGGGCGTCGCCAAGGCTAATCACATCCTGCATCCTGCAGACTCTTATTTTATATAGATACAGTTTCGGTTGCATTGTGTCATTAAACTTGATTTTTTTCACTATTTTAGATTTTGAGAGAAGCGATGAGTCCTTTAATTGTATAACGATGTGTGTTATTTTGTTTGTGCCTGAAAGCACTTTTTGTATACCTATTAGAAAAATGCCGACATTTCCAACTTTGAGTGTGGTTTCTGTCAGCAAATTGGATCTAGTTGGTATTTTAAGGGTCAAAAGAAAAAAAATCACAGTATTTTTTTATTTAATTAGGGAAAACAAATAAAAAATTAAGAAAAACGAGAATTGCTTAAAATCACCAATTGTTTACAGGTACTATTATTTCCTATGTGTATGATAACAATTTAAAATTATTTCGACTCTTTTTGAGGTATGTACAAGTATCAGACATTTTCATCTTTTTTTCTATGGATGTCGACAAAAATATTTTTCTTTTTCAAGGCTTTTGAGCCTTGAAAATTTAATACAGATTTCCTCATAAGTCAAAGTAATTCAGACTTAAATAAAAAAAGAATCTTAAGAATATGGAAAAAAAATGTTTATAGATATTATAAATTGATGTTGAATGAAATTAGATACTTGAACTAAAAATAGATAACGATATTTTTTATTTTATTGTAATTCATTTGAAGAAATTAAATACTTTTAACATATATTGTTATATTTTACACACACTGCACAATTTTCAAATGCAATGTTTTTGGATAAAATTAATTCGACCTAACTTATATTATAGTATTATTAGTAATAGCTTATTACTAATAGTAAAAACAATGTATTTAATAGCAATTCAAATGTATCATAAAATAAACATACCTAGTCTATATGCTGGCAGACAGACCGGGGTCATTCTGCAGAATTGTAATTCGTATGCAATGATTTATCAAAATTGTATGCATAGGTACTTACATTAAAATTACTTGCTAAATTATGATACACTCGATACCTGTTGTACAGCTTAAGCAGTCACCTACTTTCCATTTTTTACTTTTGACTAGTCGTAATTAAATGTGAAATGGTAGTTAAATAAATAGTAAATAATTACCTTTTTAACTTAATATATTAGTAAGTATAAACTATAAGCAATTAAAAATAAAGACATATATCTTTATTGATCTACCTATTATTACAAATTATTAGTATAAAACATTACGATATTCGATATTTGTTATTTTATGTACTTAAATAAGCTTAATTTCCAAGTAGAATGTGTATGTGAACATCATATATATTTATATCGTATATTTATATTTACTATGTTCGATGCGTTAAAGTAACTATAGGTGTCTTGGGAATATAGTAAAAATATATCGTATTCTACGTGATTTGTCCGCGAATACGAACCAGCGAGAGTATATAAAGTAAAACATTCACTGTTTAGCTTACTTGTAAGTTGTAGATATAGACTTATACATACTATATAGGATAAAAATTATTTTGACGAAAAATAAATACAATCATTTATTACGCTCGACACGTTTATCCTATCCAAATAACCAATTGAAATGCTCGAGCTGCGTTCTTCGACAAACTAAAATATATTATAAAACTATAATGATATTCGTATGGAATCCGATGGTCATGCGTTTTATTGTTCACGTCGATCGTCTTCATAGGTCATAATGCCAAGATACTGACATAGATACTAACATAACCTATACATGAACCTATTTACAAATAAAAAAATACTTAAATATAGGAAAGTACCTAACTAAATTTACTTATTATCAGGAATAGGATTATCTTTCAAAAGTAGATTTTTTGACAATATATTTTCAGATTAATTCCTGTTTTGAACTTTAATATTCTTGCAGCTAGTCAAAATATTCCTAATAACCGATTTGAGTAATCTTATGGACTCCAAAGCAGAACGCGTTTATGTAAATCCCTTCCCACACAAGTATGAGCCATCTGACTAAATAGATAGGAGTATAGGACTATGCTTATTTTTCTTAAGTACCTATACTTTTTTATAGCTATTTTCCACTATACAGGTGATATTCTACTAATAAACAATTTGTCTGTAATGCCTTCCATAAAACTAACCACCTTTGTACTTACCGTCTTTCATAACATCAATTTATTATCATAAATTCTAACGTTTACCAATAAGGTAATACAATTAAAAATACAATTAAAAGTAATAACAAACTTTTATCGTAATAGGTTAGGGTTAACAATTTAACATCACCTAAAAGTTTGAATTAAATACATAAATGTATACCTATTAACTTGCTCGTTAAGGGAACAGTATAATCGATTTGTTATACTCACTTAAAAGATTCGTCTTTTCAACAGCCATAACTCAAAAAATGACCTATTAAATTAAACAAAATACATTTAGTGATGAATATAATATTATGATGCCTATTCATTATTATTATACCAGACTTATTATATTATTAATCTTGAAAACGATTGTTTCCACATTATAAAGTTATTTAAGCAAGGCAATGAATATATTATAGTATACTTCTAAATTTTTTTTTTTGAAATAATATTTTCATTTTTATACAATCCTATGTAAAAAAGGAAATAGTTTTTTTTTTTGAATTTATAATAAGATTATGCTACAATCTAACCTATGTGAAAATCTAGGCAAAAAAATCAGTATTTAATATTATATAATATAGTATATACTTACTCATGACTTTTTTCATAGTAATACAGTCAATGTATTTTAAAATAGTTTAAAATAATTTGATGATCATATAGTTTATTATGTAATATATTTAAAAGTTAAAATATACTCGTATTTTTGTATTATATTCTTTTGCATTGTGCCTTCAGAATTATTTGATTATTATTACACCTATCATCGTATTGAACATAACCTATAACCTAACTTTGGATCGAATTTCGTGAAATTTTTTCATTCAATATAGTACCTGTTATGATTTTGATATTATTGTTGTTAAATTTGAAATCAAATACTGAAATAGGGTACTGTTGGTTTGATCGCCTCCTCAGACCTTAGTCAATAAATATTAATTATTCGGGGCCCCTAGTGATCGACATTCCCAACCCTCACGCCACTGAGCTATTATGACATATCAATATATTATTAAGTTAGTCATACCGTTCAAAATCTGAATTAAAATGTAACTAAACCAAAACAAAATGTTGTTAATATTACTTTGTAATATTTTTCGGATGATGACAATTAATAAATAATAAACTGCAAGCTTCTACCTACATATTCAATAAACGTTTAGAAAAACAATTTTTAAAAAGTTTCACCGAGAGTATAATTAAACAGCGCATACCGCAAGGACATTTATTTTAGACTCAAATTACTGAAATGCCCTTCGGTTAAAGGTATTTTTTCAAACTGCTTGATAATATAGGAACAAATCATTTGCGAATGACTTTTAAATATTTATTTATAAAAAAACGAACGTTATTTAATTAACGATTTGTTATTGAAATAAAAAAAAAACTTAAATTTGCTATCACATTATTTTTTGTTTGTTATACATTTATATAATATTTTGTATATATCTTCTATGATGGATTATCAGATTAGGTATATTCTAGGAAGACAGGAGGTACTATACGTATCTGCGAGGCTACGAAGCATCCAACATTTTACTTTAGGAAGGGAGTTCTGAATACAACAGTTCACAGACAAAGAAGTTTTTTGGAAAGTACTGCAGTTATAGGCATGATGTATTACTTAATGCTTATAGTGAGGTACGTAAAAGATAAATGCGTGCACTAAGAAATCTATTTTTGATAGTTAAAATTGTTTAATGGTTGTATTGCGAGAACCATGTTGTAAAGCCAGTAACTTTAATGTGTATTATCTTCCTGTCGAACCAATTAATGAAACACTATTTCAAAGACGTTTTAATATTATTCAGTCACTTATATAAAACAAGAACATATTTTCATAAATATAAGTAATAATGATCAAATATATTTGAATACATATATTATAATTCATAATACATATTAAGTAGGTATATTTTATGTATTTTCATAATATTATTATTTATTATATTCGTTCAGTCAATTAATGATAAGAACAATAACTTCTAAATAAACATATTGTGGGTAGAAAGATAGGTACATTGACATAAAACATATGCCAGGATTCAACTCTACTCAAAATAAGTCTCTGATTTAAATGTTGAGATGTAAGTATATCTATCAATTTTTGTACTATGTATACTATAATGATTGATGACATTTCTAAGACACAATAGATATCGCAGGATATGATAACCTAACCTAACTTTACTCACAGTGCTACTATATATTATGTATAGCTGTTGATGCAGTTGGCGTATGTACAATACGGTAATATGGTTACGCCCAATATGTAAATTTCCGGTCGTGTAGTAATTATTATTTTTAATCAAGATAACAATCTGTGATCCCAAAAGTCGATTTCGATTGTTTTTCTGTGTTCAACTTGAAGTATTAGCCTATAATAGCACTTGCTTATTGTGCGAATATTGTCCAGCAGAGTCACTGATCCTATTGTTTTCTATCTAAAGAAAATAAGTATATAAATCTCGAAATCCTTGACATAATTTAATTACGATAGTAATAAATCCACAACACAGGGATATCAATATGATAACAATACAATATGTGTTCTTGTATAATTGTTGTATAATATATACATACAAAATGTAATAATTTTATGTGTAAGATCGAGCTTTTATTTTTCCTTGACTATTTACCACAAACATTTTGTTAAATATTATATTATTTGTCGGGGGGATTAAAAATTATCAACATTTTTTTTATATCGTGCAATTTGTCTAGTCACAAATTGTGGTATACATGGCAATTACAATGGTTGATTTATCAGTAGATCAGTGATATTTTATACACATATTTATCGGTAAAAATTGGAGAACCGTTGAAGCAATACAGAAAGCAGAAAAACTAAAACTATTGAATTTTTTAACCATTTAGCCTGGACATTAGTGGACTTTCTAGAACTTGTTTAACGTGAGGCGAAAATACAGCCTGAATCTGGCCAACAAAATCTTATTTCATACTAAAAAATGATTTGAAAATTGTAAAAACTAAATTGATAAATCACTATATAATTTAAAATTAAATTGATCATGGTGAGAGGTTCCACTTAACGTACCTGCGTCAATTGATCAGTATATACTTTAAGGCGTATCAATATTATATTATATTGTTATCCACGTAATTACGTTAGTCGTATTAGCTTAGGAATTATAGGAATAGGATTGATAAATAGTATACGGTTGTGCGTATCTCAATGTTTGTTTAATACCTAACCACCTTACTCTACACATAGTGAATATTCTATGAAAAAACAATGTGCGTTTTATTCTTTAATGATAACGGATCAATAAAATTATCAAAAAGATATGAATGTTAAAAAAATATTAAAAGACGTCTTGATTTTTATTTAAAGGCAATTTTTTTGAAAGTAGTTTTAAAATTTTAAACCATAGATGCGCAGTTGTGACGTCTACAAATCAACTTAACTTATTTTATATTTATATTAACTCAACAATATTTTTTAATGGATTTCTTTAAGTATAGGTATAGTCCTTTTTTGTTTGAAAATTGTGTTGGTTGAATCTACAATATATTGGTTTACTACTCCAATAAATACGGGATACGGCTCTTTAAAGCTCATAATTGTAGTTTTAATTAGAATAAGAACAATTCAACATTTATGTTATATTCAGGACGATTCACTAAGAATGTTCAAGAGCTTTTCCTTCAATAATACAGCTATTCAAAATCTGGTATTTGAATTTTTAAATTTATTCATAAGTAAATTATAGAGCATATTTTCAAACTTCTGAGAATTGTTGTACTACTTAAGAATTGTTCTGTCGGGATACAAACCTAGAACGTTCAAATGATTGAAATGTAATTTAATTATGGTTTTACAAGTAGGTATACTAATAAAAAATATTATATAACAAAATAATAACAATGTTAATAACCAACATATTTCATCGTGGTGAGCACTGCTGGTACCACACCAATAGTGGCAGGTTAGGTTAATGGCAGGATGGTGACAGCCAGCAAGGGATAACTTTATTACATTATCCTGTGGTGACAGAAGATACACCGGACTTGCCATCATTCATCGACCACAACTTGCTGCTGATGTTCGACGTGGACTGACAGGCGACAGCACGAAATGGCCACACCGTCCACCGACATAAGGTGCTACACGATCAGTGGGCCACACCTCGTCCGTCGAGCTACAATACTCACTCAAATTCCTGTCCGTGTCAGAAAACTCGCTGCTGGCCACCGTGTCCGTGGCCTCAAAGTGAGGAGCTGGACAACGACATCAACTGTCCGTAAACAATAACGGGCTAATGATCACACTGATCAAGGGGCAGCCTGTGTAGCACTGCCAAAACGTTGTTCCGGCCGATCCGGCTACGGTCCAACATTTACGGGCAGCTTGCGGGTGACGCGAATAAGGTTTTCCGACTGCTGATGATGTAAAACGTCGATGACCTAGACGAAGTGGTACTACTAAGGCCAATGTCAATCCTCGACGATCCGATCACAAGTTCAAAATATTTTCCTTTTCGCCGCAGGGGCAGGGGCCCTCATCGTTAAGTTACCAAGGACGCTCTGCAGACGAACAGCAGAGTGAACGCCTGTCATTCGTTAGCGCATTTATGCGAGTTTACTAATGGCGAACTGTTCTGTCAAAACTCGGACAGCTAGCGTGGATCAGGAGATATTACATATATCCGAGGTGTACCCGTTGCAGGACGCTGATGATCGGTGAGTCGCGCAGGACTCTGATGTTGCGTCCCAAACAGTTGCGTGGCCGGCAGTTGGGTGCGACCGAGTGTACTACGAGAAAACACTGGAGCATCAGGTCTTCGGGCCCAAACTAACCGGAACTCAGTGCACATTCAACGTGTCCACAATAGCGCGATACAAGCCCAAGGCTAATGTTCTTGACGAAGAGTAAAAGTCTGCAGGGTTTATGTTCAAGTTCTGCACCATTTACCGAATCTGCAGGTAGGAACGTCCCAAGTGCAAGACAGGCGCGATCGACCACCTGTTCAGAGTAGGATCGACGGACTCCGGCGGTGGACGTTGGCACGAAATGATGAGGTCAACGGCGACCTCAGCAGTGACCGTCCTTGTCCACACGTGTTTAGTGTTTATTTCCTATACTCTTTAACCGATTCTTTGGTGTGACTGCAGTAAATTTGTTCTTATTATTATTTTTTTTTTAAGATACTTTTTGTTTATCGTACTGTTTAAAACGTACTTGTTTCTACATAATAATATTTAGGAGACTGGGATAGGATCATAATTTATACTATTTTGTTCATATCTAATCAGTGGAACATACACTTAAAATACCGAATGTTTTTGGAAATCGGCTAAATAACGGAATAAAAAACATTCAGGACTTGTATGTGAAATCTTACAGATCAATATCTCCGGTTATTTTTATTTATGATTTTCATATAATATTTCAACTTTTTAGATGTGGTTGGTTTTTGTGAAATATATTAAATGTAATATTTCCTTTGTTATTAAAATAATCATCAAATACCTACTTCAGTTATTAACTCAGTCACTGAGCCATTAAATTAAGTGGGTGTTAAAATTTAAGCTATTCTGCGTAAATAACGTCATCAATTTAAAAAAATATAATAATTCAATCAATTTATTAAGATTTCACAATAAGTACCTACTTATTTTATTATTGTAAGATAAAATTAAAAATAATTAAGTAAGTATGCTTGCAAATATTTTTTTGTGTGTGTGTTTGTGTTTCATTATATTTTTCATTTAAGTTTATCAAAATATATGCAATTTTATTAGAAAGTAATTTTAAAATAAAATTATCTAGCTGTAGTAATTTAAATGTATTTGATTATTTTATACGTATTTTATTACTGTTATTGAGCTTCCTCACAATTATAGAGCCTTAATCAATAAGTAGTGAGCCAAAATTCCTTCCAGAATTAATTACATAACTAGTTGTTGTTATTACTTAAATAATAAAAAAGATGTTGTTGTTAGTACAACTGTACTGTATACTTAGTAATTTCAAAATTATCATAAAAAATTAATAAAAAAACAAATATGTAGCATTCAGTTTTGTTTTTTTGAAATTCTATATGATCGATCCATAAATCATAATTTTTAAAAATCGTAAATAACGAAATACTATAGGTACACGTACAGCTGTTTAACATAAAGTGACATGAATACTGTATAGATCCAATATAGGTACTCAAAATGTTAAAATAATATTCACCAATTTAAAATAGCTCAATATATTTATAGGTATACCACTACATGTTTTTGTCAATCGCATAGAAAAGTATTTCAAACATTAATGCATAAAAATATAATGTTATTTTTTAAATACAATTTCAAGAGAAAATATATTATGTTTAGAGACCTATTAGCATATATTCGAATTGGAAAATATTAAGACAACGTTTTTATATTTTTGATGGAATATTGTCAAAAGATGAAATATAACATTTATTCAATAAGTATATAACGCACAAGGCTAAAAAAAATTATAAGGTAATTTAAATTCCCCACGGAACTATTCTACTTCAAATAGCATCCCCTAGTTTAAAAATTGAAATTGCTCGTATGGTTGTATTGCAGTGAGATTTCCAAAACATAATTGACAATATTTTTAGGATAAGGTGTAAGATAAAATACACTTGACCTTGTTACCTAGCAAACCATGATTTATTATATGAGAGCCTATTGTCTTTCAAGTCAACGTCATTGATCCTTTGATATCAAATAGCAAACACATTGTCTTAAAATTTAAAAATTAAACACTCCTCTCAATATCACGATACTTATATGGTTAACCTTTTAACGAATATAAATGTTCGGTTTAATTATATAAGTAATACTTGCATAATATTGTGTATAACAAATATAATCGAGTAATCGAGTAATTTGTAATAAGTATAAGTAATTGTAATTGTATAATATTATTCTTTGGTTTTAATAATTATTTTTTTAACATCTTCTGTAATCACATATATGATATAAGTAATGTTTATTGTCAAAAGGGCCCAGCTCCTATAATTTATATAAATAATATTATATATATACGAACAGATAGGTACGCATTTTAACGTAATCGGACGTGTATATTATTATTTATTACTATATAACTACATATTATAATTTATATTATATTATGATCCTGTTCATACAAAAGCTATAATGTAGGTATGACTAATAATTATAGTATAAATATAACCACAAAAGTAGAATATATAACTACCCAACAAGAATAAGCACAGTTTTTTAGAACATTTTAATCATACAATTAATGTTTGATCAAATAGCTACCTACTCAAATATTATAACCACTTAGATAGTTTTCAATACATTCATATTACTCTATTGGTATGCTAGTAATTAATTAATTTATTCTAAAGTTGTTGTTGGGACCAAATATTTGCGTTGAAAATTTGAAATATTAATTAAAAAGAAAGTTTTACACTTTATAATTTATTATTATTTTATACTGAAAACCAGTCCGTTCTAAATATGGACAAATTACTCGCGTTACACACATATAGAAATGGGATAGTTGTTTTAACCCTATATAGGTAGTCTATATCTACTATGCTCTTATAAAAATCAAAATTGAAGTTAACTGAATTTGTTGGTTAAAGTAACTGCAATGAAACACTAATCTGAATATAGTATTCTAAATTATTATTATTTGAAAGAATTGAAATAACTAACAAGAATTGCAATTTTGAGAATCAATGTTATTTTGGAGGGTTAAATTTACTACAAGTTTAGGTCATTATTTGGATTATTTTAACAGTGGAAATAAATATCTACAAACTTTGTTACAACTAGTTATCTAGTTGATTTGACTACTTATTTAATTTCAAGTTATTTTTTCTAAGAACGTACAGATATATATATATTAGTATATATTATTACAAAACTACACTTGATTGCAACGGGATAGATACATTTATTGAATCGTTAAAGAGACTTTTAATAATGTGTTAGATACTGCAACTAGCGCAACTCCTTCCAGATAAATTGCATATTATTTCAAAACCAAGTACAATATGAAAATATTTTTTTTTAAATCTAACAACTCATTGAATACATTAAAGGAAATAATTAAAATTAACTCATTTATAGTATCAATATAAATTTTAATGTGAGTACTTCAAAAAGTAATTTAATATTATTAGATTGAAAAAATCAATTTTGTGAGTAATGGACCAGCCCTGTAAAAAATAATAATTTATTCACTGAATGGATGTTTGTGTATCTACTCATCAGAAATGATGCCATAATCATAAGCATGTGTGCCATATGCCCATACTCTTATGTAGTTATGTGTACCTATATTATGACGTAAATATTGATTTACCGCTTGAATGTCTCCGTAGGCACAATTTCAGTTTTTGACTTATAGGGACTCTACACATTTAATGAAACAGACTGTGTGTGTATGGGGGGGGGGGGTGTTCAAATGCCTTTAAAATATATTACTTTATGTGATATAATAAAACATAGTAATATATTTATCATTTTTTTCTTACCCACTTTCGTACATTGAATATACAAATAATAATACAACAACCTATTACTAAAAGGAAAAATATTTTCAAAACAAAATAAACATTTAAGTACCTATTTATTTATATATTATAATTGATAATAACTGTAAACGTTGATTCGAAATTGCAAAATGTATAAAAAAAAACACTATGTTATTGAGTACCGACTGTATTCTAAATAAATTTAAATGTTATCACTTATCAGTAATATTTATTGTAATTACTAATTTATAATACTATTATTAAAACTGTATTAGGTTTTGTGAGAGGATCCGAAACTAAAAAATAATTTCTTCGAACAACGCTGACTAAATGATGTATTTATTATTAGATAACTCATGAAGGATTTAATCCTTCAATAAAAATATAAATTTCTGTCTAAGTCCATCCAAGTTTCTATTATATTGTGCCGATAGTACACTCATTATATGAGTAAATATTGTATGTATTTTTTTTAGTATAGAATCATATTATACAATCATAACTCAAAAGTATATTCATAATAATAACACAACATTGTACAAAAAATGATTTACTATATTTATTATAGTAAAATAATTATGCTTGAACTATTTTAACTACCTATTTTAAATTTGGTAACTTTATTGATTTGATTTCAAATGTTGAAGATTCTGATATTTAAATAGGTATCAACAATGGACCTCTAATAGTCTACAATAATTATCAATTGATTGCTATATTTGTATATTGGTAGTGGTATTCAGGGAACACCCGAACACTCCTTGAATTTATGCACCATTCACTCCATTCTTCAGCATTTTAAATAAATGTTTATAAATCATAGGTTAGGTATATTATATTTTAGTCATCAAGGTTTTTTCAAAAATTAATTTTTCTTTGCATCATAATTCCATTATCGAAGGTGACCGTTTAAGGCGAATATTATTTTATTATGAAAAAAATATATATACATAGTTGTATATAGCCCGGTTTATATAGACAATATAATTCAAGACCACAAATGAATAATACTATATGAAATATGATTAATTATTTTATACTAACTTCGTATTGAATGAGAATTTTTTTTTTGTACACGCGCTATTATACTGAGTATTTGTTATTTGCTAAAGTTCTGCACCGTTGATCGTTTGTCAACGACTGGTTTCTACAGTGAAGCGAATCGTAATGCATGCACCCACGACTTGTGAATTCAATAAATAAATCGCATCTGTCCAATGTCCATACTCCGCTAGGACGATAATAATAGTTATAATATTATATCTATACTATTCAACAAGTATTTACTATTTTTGTTCATCACGTCTGTACGGTGCCTGAAAACTCTTTCGTAACGTTATTTTTTATGTACAATGTAAACAGTATTTATTCAGAATGTATATTTTACAAAATGCATGACGTCAAGTCAAACAATAGACTTCTATCTTGTGTATTAGAGTACGGTACTGGTTTACATTCATATTTTATTAACTAACGATTTCTACCCTTAGATGGGGATGTATTGTATTTAGAGGAGGAAAAGTGGCAGGTGCCCCTATGACATCGAACAACAAATTTTTAGGGAGATAGTAGCGACAGCATTATTGTCCACAACCTACGATCATCATCATTCGTCAATTTAGAGGCATGGACATCTATAATTATCTGCCAATGACAATATGACATATTTTTTATTGATGGGGGAGGTTAATAGTGACGTCAAAAAACTTAACCTATATTATAGGAGAGATATAAGTACTATCAATACACAGTCCTTAGTATTGTTTCTGTGAAAGGCTGAACTTCCACCGATTTAACATTATAAAAATATTATGGTGTTTAGAAAAAAGGCTTATATTTAACTTATATTCGTGCAAAATTTCGTAAAAAAGTGATTCTTCCATATCATTTTTATAGATTTAAAAATATACTTGTTTTTTTAATTTTTACGCTTAGACTACATATAATTTATTATAAAAAATATTATTGGGAACCTAATAGTTATAAATGCAGCTAATATACAGAGCCCTAGTTCTTACCTTAATAATATATAACATAAATCCAGAAGCACAGTAATAATTTTAGTACAATAAAAACAGTTTAACATACATTCAAATCTTTCAACATCTAAATCCAAAATTGAATTTCCGTTTGTCTTAAGCTTGAGCAGTTCAGCCTT